>CM064861.1:35480065-35772252 GCA_032719365.1 Prinsepia uniflora | reverse complement strand
TACTAACCCTAATTTCCCCAATTTTTCTGGAATTTATTAATATTTTAATCTTAAACCCTAAACCGTCCGGATTCCCGAACAATCTCCTAACATCGTCTCATTCACCCGAAAATCATACCAATGGATTCCTTAGGACATTTAGAACCAAAACCATGTTGGAAGCTTGGACGGAATCCTCCCCACGCACCGCCCAAAGTGGCTGCGCGTGGGCCTCACGCGCCTGCTACAGTGCTCCTTCAACCTCGAGTCACCCGGTTCTCCTCCGTTCCTCCACCGTTTCAGTCCAAATCAATCCCAGAAGCTTCGTCCCATCCTAAGCAATCTAACCCCGTCCTAACTTATGAAAATCGACGCCTAAAACCCATCATTCACGGCCTCGAAACAGACGGCCCGTGGTCCCTGTTTTGGCCGCCAGCCGCCCAGGTCCTCCCCTGGCACGGCACCACAACCAAACGACTCCTGGGACCTCCAGGAGTCTCACCATGACCACCAAATCTCTCAACTCTAAGCCTAACTCCACGACTTTCGAATTGAAATTCACGGGAAAAACAGAAGAATTGGGCTTACCTTTCGATTCCTTCTCCGCCGTGTGCACCTCCGCGTGCCACGGTGTTCGTTGGACTCCCTGCAGCCACCTGAACCTCCCACAATCTTGGTTTGAGCCACCACACGGCACAACCACCGCCACAGTCCTCCGCCTCTCTGTTTTCCCCAAAAACCCAGCCGTCCACCGTCGTGTCCTTGTGCACGATTCCTCCACCAAAACACGACCACCAGCTCAGCCTTGACTCTCTATCACTCTCTCAATTCACTCTTCACTCACCCTTGCACTGAATCGATCGAACTCTCTCCAATTTCTTCTCTCTGTTTTCTGTGTTCAAAGCCAAATGCACGATTTTGAATGTGCACAAAGTGTGGCCGTGCACACTTAGGCTCTCCCAGAAGCCTCTAGCTTCTGCCCACGTGTCCACTCTCCATGGTCTCAGCCCAAAATATCCCAGCCCACTACTGCCACTTGCCCTTATCTGATTGGGCTGAGGGAAAAAGACTAAAATGCCCTTAGTGTACAAATTACCATTTTGCCCTCACACTTTCTAGACCCATAACTATTTCGTCCGACGTCCGATGACAGCGTGCCGCCTGTCGTTGTACTCAGGACGTCGAGACCTATCTAACGGTCCTCAGTCTACGAGAAAATCACAAGTCCACTAAAAATTCAACATTTCCCTCAAATAGTCAAAATTACGATAACGCCCTCAATCTTCTGAACGTCATAACTTTTTCTCCGATTGTCCGAATCGAACCTGCCACCTGTCTACGGACTCGTGACGTCCTAAACTACGTCACGGTCAATAGTCAACACTCATCCCACTGGTAAATCAAAAAGTCAGCTTTTGACGCACTATTCACAAGGGCAAAATCGTCCTTTCATACAAATATTTATAAAATTACATTTATACCCTTCCCGAAGGTACGGGTTGTTACAGCAAAGGTCGGAAATATCCCTTGTCTGACACTTCGTGTCAGACGGGAGCAGGGTCATCCCGCACTAACCCCGGGGGGATTGGTATGGGTCCTGTCACAAGTGTCACTCATCTATTGTCCACAAACACACATACATGCACCCACCTCCTTCTCTGTTTCATTTGATCTCACCCGAAACCCAAACACCATAACCCACCCCAACCTTCATAAACCTTCATCTTCTTGAGGACCCCTGTGAGACTGAGAGTGAGGCTGAGGGTGAGACGGTGATAGAAAGGAGGTGGCAGGACCGTCGTGGACGATGGTGGAGTCATGGGAAAAAGATAAACCGTAAGCCCGTTTTGGTTCAAAATTGGAAAATAGGGTTTGGGCGTGTGTTAATCGATTTGGTTGATCTTAGAAGGTTCTAGGGATTGAGACAAGTTCAATGGGTTGGTTTTCAAGGCAGATGGTGGCTGGAATCGAGGGCTATCGACAAAGGAAAAATTGGGCCGCAAAGATGAAATTGAATAGGTAGTTTCTAGGCTGTTTTTCTAAGTTTTCTTCACATAGATTGATTGCTTAGGGTTGGACGATCATACTGGAACGAACAACTTCGATTTTGCTGCTGGAGATGGAAGAACGGACCGAGTCGGGTCTGTGGGTCTGTGTGACCCGGTTGTAGGAATCCGAGTCGACCCGGACAGAGAACAGGGATGATGATGTCATCATGTCAGGTCTGACATGTCAGCTGACACGTGTCAGATGTCAGTGATGACATCACTGCTGAAGTCAGCGTTGACTTTTGACCAGCCACCTTTAACCTGCTCGTGGGGAACACATGGGCATGTATTGAGAGGTGGAACCAGAACCATTTTAAAGATTTTGACGATACGAATCCAATGGTGGTGGTTTCGAGTAGATCAGTGATAGTTAGGTTGGTCAAATTGAGGTTTAAAACTTAGGGAAACGTGTCTGGGACACGTTGGCTTTTCCGGGAATATTGGGGGTTCTTGATTAGTACTTGTCTAGGTTGATAGTAACCTTTGTGACAGGACCCACCCCTATTATCCCCTTGATAACCGGGACGAACCCTACTCCCGTCTGACAAACAAACTTTAAAAGACCAAAATAACCTCAATAACCACAAAACATGCATTGTCAGACCAGGGAGAAAAGTACAATACAACCAGTCAACAGTAGCACAGAGCATAGTAACAGTACAAGATAAGACAAAAAATCCTATTGTGAGCTGATTAAACACGCAACGGGAAAACTTTATGCCTCTGCCTATGCCTCAACGTTAGCCCCAACGCTTACACCACGACCTGGAAGGTATTTAAAACATTTAAAGCGTGAGTGGACTAAAAATAAAAGTTATAAAATAGTTTGCGAAACAAACCAGGGTTCACCCTCCGTTTAAAAACATGCATGCATAATCAAGTATAATATGAACGATATGAAAATAAGTGCGGAAATCACCAGAAACTAAAATCAAAGTTCAGGCACCCGGCCTTAAAATCCATAAAATCCTAGTCATTCGGGTCACAGCCCAAAACATTTGTATAGCCAGTGAAAAACATCAATCATACGAGTTTGCTAGATCTCAAGTGCGCCCGAGTCTTTAAACTCAAAACCATGCGCAATAATCAGGCCTTCCCAGGATATCAACGAGTCTTTAAACTCAAAACACAATCAACAGGCCTCGGGGGGGGGGGGGGGGGGGGGGGGGGGTATCATAACCGAGTCTTTAAACTCAAAACATATACCGAGTCTTTAAACTCAAAACTTATCAATCCAGGGCCCTCCCCCCTGCCCCGCGTCAATCAACCGAGTCTTTAAACTCAAAATCAGATCCAGCGGTTTTACTTTTTCTTTTCTTCTTCCGGGTCTTTAAACTCAAAATCATTTTTCAATCAACAGTGAAAACCATAGAAAATCCATCTCCGAATTCGCAATAATGATTCTGTAAGCTAGCATCCAGAACCATCATCCCGAACCCAAATCCAGATTTCTCTTTCAAGTTTCAAAACCAAATCCAAAACATCGTTTCCGAAATCCAGTTCCAAAACTGAAATCTCATTATCGAAATCCCATGGAATAGGGCTCCAAGCCCGAAATCACTTTCAAATCTCAAATCATATCCAAAATCTTTAGTAAAACAGAATACGTATAAACATAAATCATCCGTCTCAAACCATCATCAAAAGCATAATAGAAATCATATTCTCGAAGTACGTGCAAATCCGATAACTCATATTGAAAAGCGTGCAATGAAGTAAAGCAAGGGTATTATAGTCATAAGCATAAAATCATATATCAAAACATAAAATAAGTAAGTAAAAGCAATTATGCATGCTCGGTTAGAAAACAAAAAGTCCACTCACTAAGTCTGAATGCATCAATCGCGTCCCGTATGCTCCTCGGATGCCTCGGGAATGTTCTGACCTGTCACATATCATAATTTCGGGTCACAAATGCCTCATTTAAGCTCAATCTAATTTCCCCAATTTTTCGGGATTTTTAAACATAATTAAATTAACCCCTAAACCTTCGGACACTCAAAACTACCTCGAGACGTTGTCTGATCGACTTGAAACTTGTCCCAAAATGTTCGTTATATCGGTTAGAGTGAAAACCATGTTGAACACTTCCCCAAAAGAGGCCCCACGCGTCCTCACGCACCGACCTCACTAGAAACTGAGCCGGCGAGGCCGGTTTTCACTCAGTTTCCATCCATTTTCAAACCTCTCTTCACCATTAGTTTCGTCCTTAAGTTTGGGATTGATTCAACTTACTAAAACATAAAATGAAACCCTAAACCATACCTCCCAAGTTTAAACAAAAAACCAGAGATTTCGACTTTCTGATTCCGGCCACCCCAAGCCTCTCCGGTCACGGTTTCACGTCCCTGGGTTCCTTAGTAACTTCCTATGACGTTACACAGTAACACAGTTGTTCAATAACACTCCAAAACCATTGATTTTCATTCAATCTGTTTCTGGAAAAACAGGGCAGTCAAGAGTTCATACATGCTCTCTGTTCCTCCACCGTGACCTCCACCGTAGCTGGACAACGTCCCAGGTTCCCTTCTACTCACTGAGTACCACCATATGTAAGGTTTAGATAGGTTTTTGATTGATTGAGGTTCACTGTGCTTCTCTATTTCTCAGTGTTTACTCTTTGTTTTCTGTGTTTAATGCACTTCTCACACACTCTGCACTTGTTCCTTTACCCAGCCTTACTCACAAAAGTCACAAGCAAGATTCAGATCACTTATTTACTCACATGACGCACACACAGCAGATGGACGATTATTTTCTCACTGTCTCTGTTCTCTCAATTTGATCGATTAAGTCCCATTTTAAAAATTGAAACAGTGTAGAACTTGGCTAGAAGCCACTAGAGCCTAGCCAGGTGTCCTCCAGCCTGTGGTTTTAGCCCAAAATATCCAATCCATCAGCCCCAAGTGTCCTCACCTGATTGTTCATAGAATCCAAGACGCCAAAAGACCATTTTGCCCCTCTAATGTCCAAATTACCATTTTATCCTTCAATTAACTAGACTCATAACTAAGCCATCCGACATCTGATGGCGGCGTGCCGCTTGTCGTTGTACTCAGGACATTGAGACCTTCCTAACAGTCCTTGAATTGCGTGAAGAATACTTGTCGTGGAAAAAGTCAACAAATCCCCCATTTTTAACCAAATTACCAAAATTCCCTCGACCTGCGAACATCATAACTTCTTCCTCAGTTATCGAAATCGAACGTGCCACCTGTCTACGAATTCATGACGTCCCGAACTGCGTCACAGTCATCGGCTAACGTCCGTTCGACCTGCCACAGAAAAAGTCAACGTTAACCACACTATTCACAAGAGTAAAATCATCATTTTTATACAAATCTTTTCCGATTTTACATTTTTGCCCCTTTTTGAAGTTCCGGGCTGATACACTTGAGTATATTTTGGACAGGTCGGGATGACCCGGAGAGGTTGGATTAGTCCGGAGAGGCTTATGACACGCGTATCGAGGCACAGTTTGGACGGTCTGTGAGTGGACTTTGTTTTACGAATATGATGCATGCATAAATATTTTATATGTGTTTATGAACAAGATTTGAGATGACATGAGTGCATGTGATTTTAATATGAATTGTTTGGCATTTTTGGAGGAAAATGCATTATTGCACGTACTTCAAGATTTTTTTTATATGATGTTTAGGCTTCGACCGAGTGTACTATGTGCTTGTATTTTATGTAATTTCGAAGGTTTCACGGAGGGGCGTGAAATCGTGGAATTGATTTACAGTTTTGGAGATTTCACAGAGATGCGTGAAATCGAGATCCGAGCACGAGTCCCAGTTGAACGATCATAACTTGATTGAAGTCAACAGTGATTTTGAAAGTATTTTGGAAATGAGAAATGGTTTTTAGCTTTGGAAATATTTTTCAAGCATATGAACCAGTTGATTGAGGTTTGACTTAGAGTATAGTCAAACGTGAGATAAGTCGGGCGGTAACCCAGTTATGAGTTTTACGAAAGATATTTCGGGTATGAGACTCAGTTGTGGATTTTATAGGATTCGAGCAATCTTGGGATGTGAAGTGTCGTTGGACACTGGATTTTCGAGCTGTGACCCATTTGGTGATACTTCAGGCTATGACCCATTTGGTGATACTTCAGGCTATGACCCATTGGGTGATGTTCCATGCTTGAGGCCCTATTGATGATGGCATTCGAGTGAGTCCCAGATGATATGACGCTCGCCTCCAGACTGCGAATATGTTCCTTCCAGAGAGGTCACGATGCACTGCCTGTTGTCGAGCAGTCACGAAAAGCAATGACCGAGGGAGGCTCGACTTAGAAGTGCTGATGTTATCCTCTGAGATCGATCGGCGATGTGTTCGCGATGATCTAGAGACGGTCGCTGCGAGTGATGTGTTCACAGCGACATGCTAGAATTGTGAGCGGTCCTGAGCTATATATGCACATGTGGTAGGATTAGAATTGTGACTAACATTGAGGATGAGATGTGTTCCCACGTGTTCTATGATTTGGGCTGAGGCTTCGTTCTAGTTTTCCTTGATTTGGTTTTTGGGCTGTGGCCATATACGGTTGGTTTTGGGCTGAGACCCTACTGAGATGATGGCTTCGATTGAGAAGCATTTTTCACTGTGTTTTGATTTGGGAAGCAATACGTCTTGCTTCCAAGAAATTATTTGAAATAACTATTTTATGATGCATGCATGCTTTTATGTGAAGGGTATAAATGTCTTTTTGATATAAATATGTTTTATAAACTGTTGTTTTATCCACTCACAGCTTTTATGGTTTTTAATACCCTTCAAGTTGATAGCGTATGAGGGCTGTAGCAGAGATCGAGACATCACATGTCACTGCCGATCCTTGCGTACTCTGATGGACCCCGAGCGGGTGACAAGTTTATCCCTAGTCTGAAACGCGGTGTCAGACCGGAGCAGGCACATCCCACGATAATCTAGGGGGATTGGGGCGGGTCCTGTCAACACCACTTTGTTGGATTTATGTGGGTGAGATGAGGCTACAGACGCTCAAACTTTTATATTTGATAGTGGAAAAGGTCAAGGTTATCATGGAAAGATTAAAGGCAGCCACCGATCGTTAAAAAATTTACGCTGATCGTCACACCATGGACCATGGGTTTGAGGTTGGGGATTGGTTCTTTATGAAATTATCCCCTTGAAAGGATTTTTGTATGGTTTGGTTGGTGTGGGAAGTAGAGTCTTTGGTTTGTTGGACCTTATGAGATCACAGAGAGGATAGACCTAGTGGCTTATTAGCTTGAGTTACCCTCGGAACTTTCTCAAATTCACAATTTTTTTCACATGTCTATGCACCGAATTTTTTTTTTTGATGAGTTGCATGTGTAGAGGGAGTAGCCTGTCGGACTCAAGGAGGATTTGAGCTATAAGGAGCAACCAGTTATGATCCTAGATTGGAAGGACAAGGTGCTTTGTGGGAAAACTATTCCACTAGTTAAGGTGTTGTGGAGGAATTTTAACGTCGAGAAGACCATGTGGGAGCCCGGTGCTTTGATGTGAGATCAGTATCCACAAATTTTCCAGTAACATGTATGAATTTCGAGGGTGGAATTTCTTTAAGGAGGGTCAATCGTAATGACCCGGACTTTGTTTACCATTTTTATGAAGTTTTTGGGGATTATTTCCAGGATTTTGCGGATTTATTTTAGCACGTTTGACCAATTTCCCATAGGTTTATTATAGGCTTTCCTTTTTCGGGAAAGGGATTTTTGGAAGATGAGAGGTAGGATATTTTGGGTTGGTTGAGTGGCGAGGAGCCACCCAAATCTGATTGGTTCTCATTTCCTCTCTCTTTCCCATACAACCCAAACACAAAACCACATATAACTTATACTTCCTACTTGATTTTGAGGAGTTTTTGGAGTAAACCAAGGCAGGAAACACGTTTATTGGACTCCCACGAGGAGGATTAGCCCAGGTTTGAAGGTAGAGAACGTAGAACACGGGCATTGTTAGAGGAGGAAGAAACCCAAAACTTTTGAGGCTCATATTTGGAATCCAAATATCTTTTCTAAATTCTGGGCTTGGATTTGGAACCCTAGGATTGAGTAGATAGATTTCGATATAAATTGTCCAATTTGGTTGAGAAATGAGGGAGTTATGGAGGCTTGAAAATTGGGCCTTCAATGGAGTTTTTCGGCCGATTGACAACGACCACACCGATGCGACATTCTTCTCCAACAAGGCATGACATCAGCATGACATCATGATGACGTCACTTGGTGGCGTCAGCAGGACACGTGGTTTTTCTTACCCCTCCTAGCTTTTGTGATGAGGGCTAACTGAGGTAGAGGCATTTTCCTTTGAATTGCGCACTCCCTTTTCCCATAGTAGGGTTCTTATTATCATAAATTCGGTTATTTAGTGCACTATATGACCTTTACTTTTAAACTCTGTTAACAGTTGACATGTGGATAGTATCACTTGTCTGACATGTTTGCATTTGTATGGTGTCAGACTGGAGCAGGCCCTCTTGTGAATATCGAGGGATATTCCGGGGAGGGTCCTGTCACATTTACCCAAAAAATTTCGTTTAATTGTTTTCTTTTATCCTATATCTTGTTCTACCTTATTGTTGGAGGAGTTTGCTGCAATGTCTCCCATTAATTTTAATCACGTTAGTTATACTTGAACTTTTTATCTTTTATTTGTTTTATACGAAATTGGACCGTTCGAGATCAAGTATTCCTTAATCCATTAATTTTGTTAACTGATGCTTGTTTTGGTGCTACTAGGTTGCTGGCCATCTTTGTTGTTGAGTTCTTGCACCTTCCATTATCTCCCGAAAAAAAAAAATTACCTTCCACCTAAATGATATAAAATAGTTTAATTTAATATCAACAATGAAATTAACAATCACTCAATCTTATTGTATTGCCTTTTCATTAATAAAATAGTTGCTAGTCCATAATTTAAAAAATTAATGACGAGTTTGATATTTAATTATAGTTAAAATTTTTGAAAAACCACACGTAACGTGCAATTCCGTGTTGACCAAGCTTAAAAAACAACTCGAGGAGATATTCATGCAAAATTCAGAAATAAAAAGATATCTCTTTTTTTTAAAATAATTAAATAGAAGGTAACACTTACATCAATATTTATTTATGTAATACTCCCGTGCATTTAAATTATACGATCGTGTTTCTTTCCATTAATTAATAAATAAAAGGTCACACTTATATCAATATGTTATGTAATATTTGCATGCATTTCAATTATGTGATTGTATTTTTCTCCATAGATAAAATATCATATAGATTTTTTTTAATTATAACTTTATCAAAAAACTATATCGTGTAAGGGACTGAATATGATAATATAATACGAAATCAACGTTTGATACTACTCGTATTAATTAGCTACAGTATAAATTAATAAGATTGTGTGCCTTTATACAGTTAAGACACGTTAAATTAATACTCTCCAAATTTTCTATATTAAATAGTCGGATGACTAATAATCTTGAAAAGTATAATAATAATAATAATAATAATAATAATAATAATAATAATAATAATAATAATAATAATATAAAATACAATTTAAATAAATAGAAATAATAATATAGAAATAATGAATTATAATAAATAATAAAATAATAATATACATAATTAATATTTATATATAAATATTTTTTATCAACTACTATAGTATAATTCGTTCAGTATAATATAATCGACATTTTAATCCGATCAAGCATCAAATACCTGACTAAATAATTAATATATTCGACTGAAATAATCAATACAATACGACATACCAAACTAGCCAACAAACTGGAATTCAAACGTCAATTTTTTTTTTTGGTGAGAAATGGTAGAATAAGTAACATAATCAACCTCCTCAACATTATTTGGTTGAAGAAACAGCCAAAATCAGTTGAGGAGTTGAGAGAGAGAGAGAGGTCAGATGTGGCAGACTAGGTGTTATGTATTTGTTTGGACTTGTAGCCCATTCCTTTCTGTTCCTCCTAATGTTGTTGGCCTATTGTTAGAGGTGGGTAGTGCGGTTCGATATGTATATTGACAATATTTAAATCCAAACCATTAAAATATTAACGGTTCGATATGGTTTGAATTTTCTAAAATTAGAAATGAAACCGTTTCGATCCAAACCGTTACTAACGGTTCAGTTTGAATCGAAACGGTTTAAAACCGTTAAGCAATAATACAAAATAAGGATATAGAAAAAATAAAGATACAAAAAAAAAATCAATACTCAATATTCAATATTTTATATATTAAGCTTGTTAAGTATTGAATTGCAAACATTATCACTATATTAATATTTATCAAACACACAAACTATTTAATAATCTGTTATTATACTCTAATATGAGGATACATATACTTATATGGATATATATAGGTATCTTTTTATTTTTATTAATTTTACTTTGTATTAATAATAGATTTAAAAATTAATAAAAATTAATATATTCTTTAACGATTCGGTTTAGATTTAACGGATTTCTAAAATGAAAATTCAAATCAAAATCGTTACTAACGGAATAGTTCAGATTTTCAAACCGTTTGACTTTTATCCGGTCAAACCTAAACGGTTAGATAAATAACGATTTGAAACGTATCAATTAGCGATTACATATAATTATTGGAGATAGAATTATATGGGTGCCGGGGGGAGATGTTTGGCATGTTGCCTGTCTCTCCTCATTTGCCCCTTGACTGATTATTTTACCTACTAATATATATATAACAAATTGCACTAAATTATTATCTTATAATTTATACTAAAATTTTAGATTTACTTCTAATATTTTAATTTTAAATTTTATTATCATAAATTTTTTTAAACACAACAATTTGACTGTAGCGGTAATTATTCCGTCAAAAATCTAAAATGTCATAAATTATAAAATTTAGTGCAAATTATGTAATATTAAAGTGTAATTTCTTCATATATGTATATATATATATATATATATCCACTGGTTGCAATGCTAATTTAAAGCGCTTAATCATGAACAGAGGGTAGGTCCATTGATGAAAGTATCGGTGAATATCGCTGAAATTTCGCTATTTTAGGCCGACGGCATATAAGAAGTGGGGGGGGGGGGGGGGGGGGGGTGGGGGGAAGAAATTCGCGTAAATATCGAATCATTGTCTTATTTTGAGTTCACCGATCTTTTTCTGGGATCAAAACGATGAAGATACACTATTAATTAGTGAAAATCGGACGTAAATCGAAGGATATTTTATCGGGTCATGCCGCCGGGTCGGAAAACCAGAGTTGCAGACCCGACGGGAGGTAGGAGAGACTGTTGTTAGCAGAGAAAACTGTATACATATATAATTGGCGTTATGTAAATTAACAAATTGTAGCCCAACAGAGTTGGCTTGGGCTTTAAGCTCTTTTAGGGGGGTCTTGGGTTCGACCCCCAGGCTACCAATATAATTTTTTTCCCTTTTTTATTAATTTATTCGAATTTTTCAAAGGTTGGTTTTTTTATTTTCCATTTTTTGTCCAATTATATATATATATATATATCCATTACTTTTAATTTTTTAACAAAATTTGACCCTATTTTTTCATTTTTTTTTCCAATTTTAAATATATTAAACTTATTTTATCAATTTTTTTACATTGAATTTTTGTATGTTTATTGTTATGTTTTTAACCATTTTAACATTCATTTATAGTAACTCACTTCAATTTATATTTATATTTAAGATTTTATATTATTAATCATCGTCAGAATCATATTACATCATATTATTCATCATATATTTATTATATAAAAGTCATTTTATAGTTTTTATTAATCATATATAATTATTATTGGATACTTAAATTTTTCTCAAAGTTTCATTCCAAATTTCCAATTTTCAGACCGATTTTCCGTCATTTTTGTTGACCGTAAACGATATCAATATCGATACCGATATTTAGGATGAGATATCCGTAAATTTTACCAGCAATATATTCATTTTTCATCATCCATAGATCCATGATTTGATCTCTCTCTTGTTCTAATATCTAGCTCTCTCCGTTTAAATAAATTAATTTAGGTCTAAAAAAGCAGGCTTGGTTGGTATTTGTGAATGCGCTGTCAAATTCAATGGATAACCAAATAGAAGCAAACCCATCATTATCTTCTTCACCATCAACGTCTCCAGGCAGAGGAGGCGGCGGAAGAGGTGGCGGAGGAGGAGCAAAGAGAGAAGATGATAATGAATGGGGAGGAGGAGAAAGAGTGGCGGCTGTTCGTCTTCATTTTGAAGACAAAGCAAGAACAGGTCAATATCCCACATTCATAGGCAAGCGTAAACTGGCTGCTTCCATTTCCCTCCTCCAAAACCAAATCGACATAATTCAGGTCAGACAAGAAAACATTACTTCTACTCAATTTTCTTTAACTGTACCAAATCGACATAAATGATTTCTGAAAAAGATACAAAATTATGATTCAAAATATATGGTGTGATGCAGAAAGAGCTGGATCAACTTGAGACAGTTGGTGAATCCTCGATTGTCTGCGAAGAGTAACTAAATCTGCTATTCATTCGTCTACTTTTCAATTATCATAATTTAATTTGTTATCTGAAGTTTTTATTTTTATTTTTTTGGGGTCAAACTCATCTCATATAGGCTCATTGCAAGTGTTGAATCCATTTCTGACCCCTTGCTTCCATGGTAAGAAATAATTAATTCCAGTTTTACCCATTCATTTCTTTTGAGTTTTGAATACTTGGGGAGGGTGAGCTGAATCAGCTGGTCTGATATGCATGCTGGTTTGTGTGCACACTCAGGACTAAAGGGCCAGCTGACGGGGGATGGGATCGGTGGTTCAGAGGAGCCCACAACTCCAGAAGTCACAACCGTTGGATCTAAAATTTCTGAACTTTCTTTTTTTTGTCATCGTTTTTTTTTTTTCTGTACATTATATTCAGGCAGGGAATATAGGGAGAAGTCCTGACCACGTGGATGGTCCGGCACTTTTTACGAAATGGTGGACCCCCCTGCGGTTTGTTCTATCTTACCCCGGTTCAGGTGAAAGGACTGGCTTACCAGGGAGAGGTAGCCCTACCGAAACCCCTCTCGGACTATAGAGGTGCATTTTGTACTGTTTGACCATGTTTTGAATAACTTATGGGGAAGAATGTATTTGCAATTGTATACCAGAATGACAATCGAACATATAAAATCACAGAAAATAAAGAAAACTTATATTTGGACATCGGCATACCCTAAACCCAAAGGTAATGTACTTTTTTTTTCTTTCTTTTTTAAAGATCTACCCTAAAGTCAATTTTGGTATTGCTGTATTATACTAATTATTTATAAAATAATCTATCAACTGAATAAACAAGTATTTGATACTTTGATACTTTGGTGCATTTTAATGCCGATTATATTATAATAATTAATACGGAATAATTATATCTTAAGTATTAATTATGTATATTATTATCATTATTTATTATTATTTATATTTATTAATTATTATTAACTTTTATTTTTTATCATTATTAATATTAATATTTATTAAATTATTATTTTATTATTATTATTACACTTTTTAAGATTACTAATCATCCAATTATTTAATATAGATAATTTTGAAAATATTATTTTAACATATAAATCATATAAAAACATTCAATTATATTAATTTATACAATCACTAATTAATACAAATGATATTAAATATTGATTTCGTATTATATTATTTTATCCAATCTCTTTTACGATTTACCAAACTAGAACGAAATTGCCTAAAGGGCAGTCTCTTTTGGACTAGTTCGAAAGATGAAACAAATTTTGTTTCTACTTGATGTGGATGATTCAATTTCAAGGCCTGCTTTCATCTACTTTGAAGAGAAAAACCAACACATGAAACTCGCGTCATTAGGAAACATATGAAACATAGCTTAATTTTACAATGACTAACTGCAGAAGCTAGAAGCTAAAAGCTATTAACTATCCGAGAAAAGATCACTGAGAAAATAAGGACAAGCATGTACATCCGACTATATGCTCCATGAAAATTAGAACCAAGGCACGGTAACATCCTCACGAACAGCAAAAGGACCAAAACATGACTAGGAAACCAAAGGCACACCATATTTCTCTTCCGGTGGGTCAGAGAGCAATGGCAGCATATTGCAAACATGTCTCCACAGGCAAGGAAAGGGGGTGACCACATTTTGGACCAGCCTTCCTGAGGAGGAACCCCACAAATACTAGGTTCAACTACTTCTGAAAAGGAAGCGTGAAAATCATCAATAATATCAAAACGAGCGCAGAATGAATGGTACAGAGAATGTTTGCCAAGCCTGTTTGAAGAATAAAAATGAAAGTAGTGGATGGTAAATTTGTGACTGACCTCAAAAAGGAAGGTGCTCAGGATGCGAGGGTGGAGATAGAAAATACTGTACTCACCACCCCTCCCTCCCATCAATATCTACAAAAACAAGAATAATACATTCATATATTAACTACGAAAACTATGTGTTCTTAAGCAACTTGGGATGAAACATTTGCTGTCAGGAGCGTCCCACGAAACCCCTCTTCAGTGTGTTGCATATCCATTTTCTGGCCAGAGAGCTCATCTGTGGAAAAATGGTCAAAATGCATGTTAAGGTTATTGAAATTGGGCAATGCATTACAGATTTACAACTAACTACGAACATCTACCACTTTAAGCACTATAATGCAAAGATTTTTCGAATAACTAACATATTACCAGCAATATCTCGGTTCTCATGGATTTCTGAATCATTCACCCAAAGCTTATCACCAGAGAATATATTCATGTCCGCAAGAGTTGCAACTTCATCATCAATTATCTGGGTACCTTTGTGGAGTACCTGGTTTTCCTTCACAACCTGCATAAACAGTACTCAGATCCAATAAGAACAAAACAAATCTGACAAATGATTCATTTATAAAAAGGGAAATACGGGGAGCACAACACGAGAGTGCCATCTTCAAAAGAACAAGTTGTCAAATGAAAACAAGAAACTTCCAAATTTGGAATGATAGACATATAAACCAACAAAATGCAGGTAACACTCTCTGCGTGTGTGCATTGGTGCGTATGCTTGCACGTATGTGTTAGCTTCAAGTAGCATACCCCAAAAGATTCCCATATCATCATTTTTAACTGGTATATGGATGTGGAGCCGGAGACTTTCAAGCTTATTTGATCCCCAGTCCTTGTCTTCCGAGAGCGCTTGGATACTCGGCGATCTGGATCAAAACTTGTTTCAGATGGTTTTAGAATCGACTTCGGAGCTTCTTTTCCATGTACAAAGTATACATATATGTCTTCATTGCAGTAATCAAGCTTCCGCATTAGTTCCCTGCTTTCTCTTTCTCCAATGCAAGCCTCACATATCTAGGAAAATTGAGACACCTAATCAGAAGAACAACTTTAAAACTGCTTCTCGTAACTTTCGAATTTCGATACGTTCAAATACAAGACACAGAATTTACACAATTAAAAAATCTAGCAGATGTTGGCACTTAAATTTGGGAGAAACACAAACTGATTACCGAAAGACAGGCAGTGAGAGAAAGACCAAAGTCCACAAGGCAAACTTAATTTACAAGTAAACTGAAGTAACCAATGATTCTACAAGAAGACGACATATCCAAAAGATTGCAGAGATCAGGAGCGCCTAACGTAGAAAATTCTTAAATTCAAAAAGAAACATGAGAATCCTGATACGTTACAAGTTTCGTTCACCATGCATGCAAGAAAACACGAGAAAAAAGGAATGCCTTTACCTCAGGACAAGTCTTGATCACAAGCTGTCTAAACTCAACTTCCCCATTTTGCTGATTTGTCAGATCGTCCACACACATTGGCATCTCTGCATAGGCTCCTTCCAAATTATTTACTTCCATATTACTTAACTCAATTTCAGCAGATATGCCTTTCTCCTCAACACCACCCCATTCCTCACAGAAGGATTTCCAGTCACTCTCAGTAATGATTATTAACCCATCCACCTAGAATTAAAAAACAGAGAAAAGAAAGAGTTCCAGCATTAGACCACTCACAAGAGACAGTGGTCTGATAAATAAGAATATAGCCACAAAGTACAGATGAGTAAATAAATAAAAAATAGCTACAAAATTACCATTTAAGATGGAAAAATTATTCATTTACTTACAGGGGAAGACTTCTGGGAAATCGAACCACGTTTGTAGACCAGATCAAGAGGCCTCTCAAGAAGTTGTGAATGCTGAGAGAACGCATGAAGGAGATTAGAATATTTTCATAAAACTAGTAACAGACGGAATAAAACACAGATTGAACATGGAACCGAATAGTTTGAAACTACACAAAACAATTTCTAGTTCCAAAATCAGGTCAACTTAATGCCAGGATTCCTCAACTTCATTAATCAGGGCCAATGGAAAGTCTTGTCTGATTCAAAGTAACCCTAAGAGCATTTTCAACTCTAAATTATGTAGTGTGCATTTATGAGACTGGTGAATATGATTGAGTTCAAAAACATGCAAATTCCCATTTAAAGTCTACAAGAGGTGTCAGATATTCAACAGAAGCACTGCCAGTCAAAGTTCTAAGTTACCTTTTCACACTTCAGCAAATCCATTATGCCGTCTAATGTTTCAGGCTTCTCCACTGAAGAAACATTCTTGCCACTTGCAGTAATGTAGTTTTTCCATTTTGAAAGCCAAGAAGAGGGTATCAAGTAATACTTGGAATGCAGAGAAAGTGACCCATTTTTTCCAGCTAGTAGTTTCTCATGAGTCTGGCGCTGTTTGAGCCTCACCAATCTGCAGCAAAAATACTGGTCAATACATATTATACCTACATATCAACATCCTGCTACAAGTAAAAGTTGAAATTACCTTAAAGAATCCTCCATGCATGCAACTTCAGATAGTTCATCACTGCATTTGGAACACTGTGCAGAGTCTGAAGGAAATGCCAGGCAACCTAAGTGATCATCCGGCTTTACTGTTAAAGCATCTTCATAAAGGAAGAGCCAGAGATTCTCAGGAACAAGCACTCTTCTAGCCCCAGTGGCCTGCTCAGGCATAAGTTGCCCATGAGGACACCTAATGAAAGCTGTTGGTCCAGCATCAGCTTCAGACGGAGCATCAAGAATTTTTCTTTTAAGCCACTGTTGTAACCTACAAAAGAATGAAAGAATAGATATGTATATATACGTACATATATATATATATATATATGTTGCAGAAAAGCTATGAGAAGTATAAAAATTGAAATAAAGTTTATTAGCTTTATCTTCCTTTCACCCTGTGAAAGTAAAATGCACTATAATAAAACGTTGTTTGTAATTGTTTGTTCATATCGTCATATGGGAAAAGTCCTTAGGCGACATGGTATATATACCAAAGTCTAGCATATGATTGAAAAGGTATAAGGGATAAAAAGCAACAGAATAGTTTGCAGTCTAAATGATAAAAAGCAACAGAAGAGTTTGCAGTCATACCATGACTTAGAAACATAATATGCTCCCTCCGAACACCTCCCTGCAAGTGCATCCTCGGAAACTTGCTTCATTAGTATTCTCCTATCTCTATAACTGTCACCACAGACTATATTTCGAGCACCATCAATCAGGCAATCCATGCAGTGGTCATTGGAAGCCAGTATTGGCCCTCCTTTATACTGAAAAAACCAGTATACAGTTAAAAATGAAAATCATCTGTAACTAGTACATACTCCAACAGCATAAAAAAGAGACATGGAAAAGAAAAGGAAACTTAGAAACAAAGCAAAAGCAGAAGATTAGATAAAATTAACACATGAGAACTGGAAAAAGTCAAAATGAAGATGAGCCAAAGTACTAGCCAATAAAAAAAGTAAAATCAATTTAAAAGTATTAGAAATAGGATCTAGAGCAAGAAGGTAAGGATTTGACATTAGGTTCATCACATAAAGCATCATGATCCAATTTTCGGGGTTAATAAGTATAAACAAAAAAGGTTCACACAACACTAAGTGAGACCAACTGCTCAAGCAATACCTCAGAGTGCAACTTGGTCCACGCTTTAACAGACAACCTCTTCATACAGCCAACCTTTGACACTGAAACTTTTCCATGGGAACATTGGATGGATGTGTTGTCAAGAACACTGCAAGTGATTACTTTGTAAGCCCGAAAAACAAAACATGCAAAACATAAACCTAGTTCGCACTTCCAGCACAAGCACAAAGCAAGTAAAGAGCTAAAAGATGTACTTACAGTGGAGTCAAGATGTCAGCCCATTGACGAAGCCAGTCAGTTGAAATCCAAAAATAGGGTTCCTCAGGAGATCGAACAGGAGCTTCAGACAAAATTGAGCGCACCTCCTGTCTCCGATGTGTAATAAGATACATATCTTCTTCTTTCTTAAATTTATATTGTTCGCAAGCATCAGTATACGATGCATTGAAGTTTTTAATCTCTTCACAAAGATGAAAAGGAAGACAACTACAAATAACATCGCCTTTTATCTTCCTATCATTGGCATTACATTCACGCACATTCTCGTCATCCTTTCGGGAATGCCTGAGATTATACATTAGCATATATGCATCGCCAGATGAAAATGTCTCCACATGATCAGTATTAGAATATGAAGATTGTTGGTGATTAACATCCACACTATCACCATTTGAAACAATGTTCACTTGTTCTGTGCAAGATGGCTGAACTGATTCAGATTTAACAGGCTTGGTATTGGAACATGAAGTCCCTTCTCCAAATGGGTGAGCACCCAAGTCTGAAACCTGCTCATCATCAAATTCCCACCACTGCCCTGTCTTCTCATCCTTGATATGTGCTACATAGTGGCCACTGTTAACTGCAGTTCCCTTGTGAATTAGCACAGCGGACAAGTCATATATTGATTCAATCTGAGAAGGTTCAGATAGCCTTGTCTTCATATCAAGTACTCCAGGAAAACTAAATGCAGAGGTAATTTTCTTCTTTGTCGTTGTCTACTGACACAAAGGAATAGAGAAGATGCATTAAAAAAAATAACTTATTAACCATAAATTCTATAACAACCCATGTAACCAACAGAAGTACTTCTGCTTTGATCAAACACAAAACCAGCATGTTACATAAAACATAGCTGTAACTGCTTTCTGTACTCGTAGACAAGTTTCAGACATGCATATAAGGACCGATAAGGGTAGAAATGATCATTCTCAATTATGACAAGTTCGGAACTATAGGTAGAAAGGAGAAACTCTACATAACCAAGAATATCATAACTACCTTCGGAAGGAAAACACATCTCTTGAGCTGAAAATTCAGAACATCAGGCAGTGTGCGCAACTTGATGCTTCGAGTAGCATCAACTCTTGTTTTACATGACTCACAAAAATACTGATTCTCTCCATGGAGCTCTTCAACACTAAGGTAATCATCTAGACTCTCATCTAAACTTTTCAAACCCTTCACATTCAACTCCAGCTCATAGAAGTCTTCCATGTTTGAAGAAGCTTCAGAGTCTTTTCCACATTGTGAGCACCTGCACACATGCAAGTGTAAAATGACATAAAATAAAGAGAAATTTCAGGAACGATAATACTATATCTCAGCACAACAGCCATGCGAGACAACTGTAGGGTCACTTCTTTTATAAAAAAGGAAAATGTACTAAATCAATTGCTGCTGGAGTTCAAAACTAAGAAAAAATGATCCAAAATAAGAAAAGAAAAGAAAAAATATTAAGAACGACAAAATGATATATCATTTGCATATCTCGAACCCATCAATTATTTGAAAGGAAGGTTGGATAATTTGTATCATTCTATGAGCTCAATGCCACCACAGGGTTTATTTAAACAATTAACAAACATCAATGAAAAATCCCCAAAATTTGAAAAGAATATAAAAATAGAACAAAGAGAAGGGCCTTAACGCAAAGAAGTGTAATTCTACTCCAATCAGATTCGGAGTTACCTTGTAACATGTGATACACTTCCACGAAAAAGGTCTTGAACAATCGATTTTGCCTTTGAAACTTTAGAGTTGCTTAGACATCGTTCAAGTAAAGAAAGAAGCAACGTTAAAAACTCATGACTGTCCTGCTGAACTCCATTATCTAACTCGAGCGTTTTTACAAACGGAGATGAGTCTATGAAAGACAGTTTACTGGCATGCAGTCGTGCAAATAGTCGGGAGAGTTGATTTAACACTGGCTGTTGTTCCAAAACCTCCGGTTCAACTAAGAATATACCGTCACGGAAGGATTTATTCATGTATAAACATTGAAGTATACTATTCGCATAGCATGTTGCACCCAGATTTGTGAGGCCTGCAGGAGAGTCAATAGAAGGACGAAGGTCCTCAGAAGGGTCTGGGCCAAGAGTTTGCAGAATCTCTGATGTCTTCTGCCATAAGCCAGATTTCCGACTTCCATTAGGAGGTGGAATCAGCCCACAGAAGCAATTTGGGTTATCTTTAGTATTCACACGGCAACCCTGACAAACTGGCTTTGAAATTTTATATAGGGTATTTATATCCTCATTTGTTATTTCACTTGTTGCATGTATTTTCCTACAAAAAGAAATCATAATATGAGCCAACAAATAGCAAAGGTATAAAGCAATAGACAACATAACCAAAAAAAAAAAATGGAAAATGTTTTTACCTCAACGTTTCAGAAGTCGGGTCAACATTATCCCCCTGTCTGTTTCTTTTATTTTTACTGCGTGTACTTGGTCGGCTCATTTTAACAACCAACCTTGCAATGCACATGAATTCGGAACATGAATTTTTACAGACACTAAAAAGAACATCTGTGTGAATATAGAGAGAGAGAGAAGAAAAAGAAGAAGAAAATAAAATCTAGAATGAAAATCACAAAGTATACTCCTAAAATCATGTTACAATGATGTTTTTCGCAATAGGATATAGACAAAGTTCGCTTGCAAAACTGGCTTGCATGTGAATGGTGACAAAAAGCTACATACTAACGCAATTTTGTACATTATCTTCAATGTGGGATATTGGGGATATTGGGATCCTAATATAGTTTAAGGCTATTGGAAAACTAAATTTCAAGTGCTAAGGACTTCATTTCTATTTCATTTTTTTATATCTCTTGAAAATTGAGAGCTACACTTTTTTTCTACACTCAGATAAAAGAATGTCTTTGTTTGTCACTAAAAGAAGCTCGCATTCTGATAGATTCCAGATACAAGGACTCCCATCATGCGTTCTTATCAACAATTCATCTTTAGAAAATCAAAATAAAACTTCCTGAAATGATCTTCAATCAGACGTTTCCAGAGAGAACAAAAACAAACAGAAATAAATCAACAGAATGCTAGAAAACCCTAGAAACTGTAAGAACGACAATCACAGCCTGATCGAAACCCTTTTTTTAAAAAAAGCAATCAAATTACAATTCAGCCTGTTGAAGCAGGAGCAGAATAAAAAAAAATTAAATAAGAAAAAGAGAAAACCTGGTTCGGAGGGTGAGAAGAGGAAGCTTGGACCTTAGAGCTGGAGCTGGAGCTGGAGCTTGAGGAAGATGAAGGAAAGGAGTTTTTGGTGCGAAATTGAGCAATAAAAAAAAATATATATGATTTTGGGGTTTTTTTAGGTCAGCGTGCGATTAACACAACTTTGATATGTTTTTTTTTTTCTTTTTTTTTTCGCTAATTTAAATATGAAAATAAATGAATATGTGTAGAAAAGGAGGGGTGCTCCAAATAAAAAAAACAAGGGTGGAGCCACACAAGGCGAGATGGAGGAAGAGGGGTGAAGCTTATTATTATTAGAAAGACAGAGAGACAGAGACACATCGCGCATCGCGGGATTTTGGGGGAGGGGGGAGGTGGCAGGTGGGGGGGTCATTTGGGGCATTGGTCAAGATCCAGTCAGAATCTCGGGCGACTTTCTACAGTAATTGGACCCACCACAAATCATCACAATTTAGCAGTGCATATTTACCCTTGTACTCAGTAATTATTTTGTTGTAGTTATATCGCTAATTAAATTTATATATATCTTACATTAAATATTGGTATCGATATTAATATTGTTTACGGTCAACAAAAATAACGGAAATTCGGTATAAAAATTAAAAATTTGAAATGAAATTTTGGGAAAATCTTAAGTACTTAATTATAGTTATATATGACTAATAAAATTATAAAATAATTTTGATATAATAAATATATGATAAATAATATGATGTAATATAATTCTGACGATAATTAATAATATAAAATTTTAAATATAAACATTAATTGAAGCGAGTTACTATAATTGAAAGTTAAAATAGTTAAAAACATAACAATAAACATACAAAAATTCATTGTAAGAAAAATGATAAAATAAGTTTAAAATATTTAAAATTGGAGAAAAAAAAAGATGAAAAAATAGGACTAAACTTTGTTAAAAAATTAGAAGTAATGGATATATTTAAAATTGGACATAAATGAAAAAAAAAAAGATAATCTTTGTTGAAAATTTGGAAAAAAAATAAATAAAAAGGGAGGGGAAAAAAGAAAAAAAAAACTGCAATTGGGACCCGGGGGATCGAACCCATGACCCCCCAAACTTAACCCCAAATGAAAACAAAGCTAACACCATCTCTGCTACCCATCAGCATTGTTATTTTACAACGTTTAATATATAAGTATACACAATACCAGTCATCCCCAACCTTCAGTCGGGTCTGCAACTCGGGTTTTACGACCCGGCGGCATGACCTGGCTCAACCTCCTTCATTTTACGTCCGATTTTCACGAATTAATAGTGCATCTTCATCATTTTGATCTCAGGAAAGGATCTGTAGGCTCAAAACAAGACAATTGTTCGATATTTCAGCGATTTTCTTTCCCCCCCCCCCCCCCCCCCCGGGCCCCTTCTTAGGTGTCGCCAGCTCAATATTTTCATCCATGGCTGTACCATGTTCTTTTTACAAAAATTGGTTTATATGGCTTATTTAAGAAACATTAATTTCAAAATATCTTTTTCTTAAAAAAAAAAAACAATCTAAGTTAAACTCTATTTTTATATATTTACCCAAATGGTCCAATTTTATATACAAAGGAAAAAAACCTCTGCCCCTTATAGCTCCATCGTTTCATTTAGACAAGGAAAAAACCTCCTTTTTCCCCGTTCACTACCAAAATGGCCAAAATCTAGGAGAAGGGCAAATACCACCACAGCCCTTAGCGATTTGAATCCAAAACACCTACGGTCCTTTGTTATTCCTCGCCTTTCGTGACCAAAACATCAAAAACAACCAACCCTTCCTCTCCCCCAAAACTCGGCATCTGCTCTCGAACAGAACCTAAGCACTAGCATTGAGTTTCTATTTGACGACCAAAATCTAGAAAACCTACATAAGCAAATCTCAATTGTAGATTTTTGAGTTATAGAAGATAAAATGTGTTGTAATTCAAACCCGACTACAAAAGCAAATTGCAAGTATACCATTTTCCGCTCTTCAATTCAAGCTATTCCAAATTAGTTCTTTATTTCTCTAGGTAATCATTTGCTCTTAGTTGCTAGAGATTGTTATAATTTGAGGTTTTGTTGCTAAAAGTTTGTGGTAAAACAATTTTGGGATATTTATGTTTCTTATATCTTCTTGATTAGTGATTTTCATTGTTCTAACTATTTATAGGAATTACGAATTTAAAATCACTAAATGTGATCAAAGCTTAAATTTGTTTTAATCCACATATACGTTGGCTGGTGTTCACTAAATTTTTTACTCAGAATTTTATTATTTCTACATGGTTATATTTGACTGCCCAGAAAGTTTTATAAAGAAGTGTCATTTTTATTTTTAAACGTCATTTTGAACCCAAACTGGTCTTATCATAAATCCTTTGTTGTAGTGTAAGATAGAGGCTACAAGATAGCAGTGAAGGCGACACGTAAATATTGCATTATTGGAAAATATTGTATCACAGTTTGTTCGACAAGGAAAATATTGTTTATCCATGATTCTGTTTTTTATATGTTCATTATTTATTCGACAAGGAAAATATTGCATCATTGGTTTCAGATATCAATAACTCATTGTGGTATAGGGTGGTTGATAATTTTATCTTGATGGCTACCCATAGTCCATGTGTTGTCCAAGGGTACCTTGGATTTGAATTTGATTTCATTACTTTCTTTCCATATGTCCCCCATTAATACTTATCATCATGGATACCAATTCCAATACTCATAACATGTAGTATTTATAGAAAACTTGCTAAAAGTGTGACATGAAATTTCGAATAATTCTAAATAGCTTATCGGGTTTGTACATGAACGACCAATACTGTTCCAATACTACTATGCTACAATGGGAAATGGGTTGAGAAGAGGAAAAAGATGTCATATGAAGATGGAGAATCAAAAGGCATTGTAGTTTCACCTAATATCATATTGGAAGAAGTTTTTGCTCGTGTTGTAAAAATTTTCAAGGTTGATGAAAATAAATTCAAGGGTTAGTTGAAGTATTCTGTTCCTTTTTCAAGAGTAGAAAATAAACACTTGAATATTGAAGATGGTGATGACTTGAAGTTTTTCATCACCTATAACTCACAATTGGTCACATCAAGGGTTGTTCCTTTAATTGTTAGTCTAAAAAATGTTGAAGTGGATAATATAAGTATGTTTACTAACACTATCGTAAGGGGTCAACAGTTAGGCAATGATGGAATTAACGGCATCCATGCAAAAGATGTGTTGGGTAGATGGATGTCTAATCATATTTCACAAGGCGTTGGTATGGGGGACATTGGTGTAGTCAGTCCTTTGGTTGGTGTAGTCAGTCCTTTGGGCATGGGTCATATGTAAAAATTGAATGAACCAGATCAGTAAGGTCTTTCAACCGTCTTTCAATCATCTTCAACTATCGGTGAAGGGTTCATTAACATTGATGTAGATGAAGCATTTAACTCAGAACTTGAATCATGCATGAAGAATCAAAAGCGGCTAGTTATTAATCATGGTGAAAATAGTTCCCAACACCAATGTGAACATTATCGAAATGGCCTCCAGAGTATAAATTGGACACTGAATTTCAGAAAGGGGCATGTTTTTTTCCCATTAGAGGGTAGTTTCAAATTAGGACCAAAACATCAAATAAATTGTGTGTTGTGGTCAAATGGAAGGATAAAGATTGCCCTTGGATTGTGAGGGGGCGGAGAACAGGGTCCGAGAATTTTAGGATTATGCATTACAGTGGCACACATAAATGTGATTTGAGGTCTCTCAACAATCCCCACCCTTGTAGAGTTAAGGGTAATCTGTCAGATCCTTTGTCGCATAGGGTGTGATTATTCTCATACGTTATTCACACATGGTGACATTATTAAAGATATAAAACATCAATTTGGTATCAAGGAGTTAGCATTACAACCACTTAGAGGGTTGGCTCATAATTCATATGTCATGCTTGCTGCTTATTGTTACGATTTGAAGAAAGCAAATCCAAGTACGTTGACTTCAATTCACAAATTGCCAGGAGACCATTTAAAATATTTTTTTATTGCTTTTGGTCCTTACATTAATGGGTTTAAGTCGTCCATGCAGCATGTCCTAGTTGTGGATGCAACTCATTTAAAGTCCAAGTTTAAGGGAGGCCCTTTATGGCAATGACATTTGATGGGAATCAGAATAGCTATCATGTTGCTTTTGGCTTTGGGGATTTAGAAACTGAAGCTTCATGGTCTTAGATTTTTAGTAAAGTAAATGACGCAATTGGGGATTGCCCAAATCTATTTGACATTAGTGACGGGAACTTGAGCATCGGCAAAGTCGTTCAAAAGATAATTCCCAGTGCACATCATGTTGTGTGTTTTTACCACCTTATGTGTAACATGAAAAGTAAGTGCAAAGTAAAGTAAGGAAGTCATATACTATTTCACTTTGAACGTGCTACCAAATCTTACCAATTTGCAGAGTTTGAAATTGAATATAGGAAGATAGGTTGTGTAAGAGTGTACAAATATCTTGAAGACATCGATTTTTCGAAGTATACTGATGCTCATTGTGATGGTAGAAGGTATAATGTTATGATGACCAATATTGTCGAATCGTTGAACTCAGTTTTGAGGTTTGCTAGAACGCTTCCACTTATCCACCTAGTTTAACATATTTTCGTGATGTTTCAACGGTGGTTTTCTACAAAGAGAGAGAGAGAGAGAGAGAGAGAGAGAGAGAAAGAGAAAGAGAGAGAGAGGGAGAGAGAGATGGGGGGAGAGAGAGAGAGATGGGGGGAGAGAGAGAGAGAGAGAGAGCAAGCCTCCAAATGTAAGTCAATTTTGTGCCCAAATTTTGGTGAGAAAAAATTGGAAAAACGGGTGGTTGGTGCATCTAGGATGAATGTTGATAAGCTTAATGAATCAGAGTACAATTTCATTGATGGGTTCTTGAACGAGCTTGTACATTTTAGGAACAAAACCTATTCTTGTAGGAAGTTTGATCTTGAGTAATTACCATGTAAGCATGTAATTTTATTTGTCTCTATCTCAATTTCCCGGTGTATGAGTTTGCATCTCCTTATTACACAAGGTCTGCTTGGGATGCGGCTTATACTCAATTTTTTTTATCTTGTACTACCTCTTGTAGCATGAAATACTCCTAAAGAAATTTGTCACTTTGTTCATCTACCTCTCGTTGGTAAAATTATGTCAAGTCAACCAAAGAATAAACACATACCATCACAAGGAGAGATCACAAAGAAGAGGTCGTGCTCTAGATGTGGTGTATATGGCCATTACCTAGTAACTTGTAGAAACATAATACCCCCAAATAACTAAAGAGTTGCAAGAGGTAATTTGTTCATTATAATGTGCTATTGACCAAGGTTTTTGCATAATTTGGTTTAGCTAAGTGCTTTTATGGATTTACTACTTGGTTGACAAAATCAGGTGTTTTAGACTAGTACCAAATTTTGTTCACAATGATTTCATATTGTATTGGCAGTTACAAGTTATGAAGGATTTTTTTACAATGTTATGCAATCTATGGCTTTCTATCAAGACCATGGGATATGATTTGTAATCATCTAAGGTGAATGCCTTGACCTCTTTGACAATTGAACTTCCACATGTCCCATTCTTATCAACTGCTTTAGTAAATTTCATAAACAAATTAAATCCTCCTTCAATGTATCATAGTCTCATCGTCACCATCTCATCGGACTGTTTGAACTTTCAAACCCAAGTTTCAGCTACATTTTTTAGTTTTGTCTTCATCTCCTTAATGGCATGAAGATTGTGTGTAAGGACCCGTCCCGAACTTACAGATTAATTAAGGATTAATGATAGATTATCAAGAATTAATTAAGGACTAATCGGGATTAGTCGAGGATTATTGAACAATCGGGGTAAAACGATGATTTTGTCGCTAGAAGAAGGTAAAATGTTGACTTTTGACATGGGAGGTCCAATGCACGTGGACCAAGGACTATTACGTAGATCAAGACGATACGAGTCCGTAGACAGGCGGCATGTCGAAATCGGAAAACATATGGAAAAGTTACGAGTCACAGAAGGTTCCGGGAACTATTTACTATTACACAAATTTCAGAGAAAGTGGATCTGAGTTGTCTTTAGTGGGACCCAACATATCTAAATGGACAAATGGATGAGTGACAATTGTCACCCATCCCATTAGACCATTTCCCCATCTTCATGCATCACCATCATCTCTATTTCTTCTTCATTTTTGCATTCAAACCTGTACCCATCCTCAAAACTTCATCTTCTTCATGTTTCCTGATTTAGAGGGACAAAATAAGAGAATAAGATGAAGAGATAGACCAGGACGATGGCAGGGACGACGGAGCCGTCGCGAGGTGGCCAGAAACCCGTGAACCCAGGTAACCCGAAACCTACTTAAATCGGTTTTTTATTTTGAAATGTTTGGGACACGTCCTGAAGCCTGGGTCGTGTTTGTTAAGTCCTTGGAAGGTTGAGGAGCAAAAAATGGAAGGTTGAGGCTGTTGGAATCGCACAGGGGACAAGCTTAAAGTGACACGACCCATCCCAATCCCCCGGGATTCCCCTGGGATTAACGCAGGGTGTGCCATGCTCCCATTTGACAACACGTGCCAGACAAGGGATAACCCAAGCGTGACCATCTCAGGGCTTCTAGAGCACGCCAGGATCTGTGAAGGCATGTGATGTCTCGGTCTTTACTACAGCCCACATCCGCAATCAACCTGAAGGGTATTAAAAATCATAAAAAACTGTGAGTGGATGAAAATAAATAATTTAATAAAACACATTTCGGAAAAGAAATTTATACCCTTCACTAAAAAGCATGCATGCATTCAAAAGCCAATTAACTCAACCTTTTACTTAAACCAAATCTTAGGTTTTTTCCAAATCCCAAACTTAGTGAAAAATGCTTTTCAAGAAAAGCCATTTGCTTCCTCAAATCATTAGGGCCTTAGCCCAAAACCGTAAAACCAAACCATGTGGGAACTCAGCTCAAAACCAAGTGTATAGGTCACAGGCCAAATCCGTTAATACCAAATAACCAGTTTATTGAAATATAGTTTACCAATCCTTAGCATGCCAGATGCCTGACATCCCAGATGTCATAATGCCACGGTCTAAGGCTACGCGTGCCCCACGGTCTTAAGTCTGAGTCTTCCCAAGGTCCACCCAGGTCAATGACCCTCCTTGGGGGGCGGAGGTTCTAACCTCTAGCAATCCTGCTCCTAAGCTTCTCTACGGTCTTTCATGTAAAGCGGCCCCTCTCAAGTAATGCTCTGTGACTACTCTAGTGTCCCTGACACCTGGAGAGAAAATCCACACATAGGATGGTATGTTTAAAAATTGAAATCCAACTAGTGGAAAACCATCATAAAACCATTTATATCTCAAATCCAGTTTAAGCATTTTAACAGGCTCTTAGCCCGATGTATAATTTCTAAATCCAATTAGGGACTCAGCCCAATTCCAAATCCAAATCCAAATCCAAATCTCATTAGGGTTTCAAGCCCGAAATCACATTTTATAAACCATAAATGGGACTCACGCCCAATATAATAACCAATTGGGACTCAAGCCCAATACTATAAACCAAATGGGTCTCCAACCCGATACTTCATTAAATCAAATGGACTTCAAGTCCGATAGTTCATAAGTCAAATGGGTCTCAAGCCCGATTTTATATTCCCAAATCCGAAATCATTCCATTAATCCATTATTGAAATATAAGCACGTATAAAACCAATATAAAACCATAAACCTAGAAATACGTGCAAATACGTAAATATCAAATGCGACAATCATATGAAATCATGGCATTTTAAATCATCGATATAAAACATATAAAACAGTTATGCATGCATCATATTTAGAAAACAAGTGTCCACTCACATACCGTCCTTGATGTGCCTCAATAACCGTGCCATAAGCCTCTCCGGGCTAATTCAACCTCTCCGGGTCATCCGGACCTATCCAATCACACTCAGAGATCACTAACCATCTATACAAGTCCTAAACATACACCCCCAAGACTCCCAGAAAAGTCAACGTGTCCTAGACACGCCTCCCTAGGCTAAAACCTCAATTTGACCAACCTAACGATCTCCGATCGACCCGAAACCAACACCATTGGATCCGGATCGTCGAAACCTTTAACATGGTAATGTTCTTACCTCAAAATTTGTGCCCATGTGTCCTCCACATGAGAGTCAAAGATGCGGTCAATGCTAGTAAAAAGTCAACAGTTGAAGTCAGCAAAGTCTACGCTGACATCAGCATGACATCATAATGACACCTGTCAGGTCTGACACCTGTTAGGTCTAACACGTGTCAGATCTGACAGGTGTCACGTGTCAGCATCTCGGTTGTCCACGTGCTTGACATATTAGTGACACGTGGCATCATCTGATTGGTCCACATCACTAACATGTCAAGCTGATTGGGCACTGACAACTGCCACGTGTCAACTCCTGACTGGGCCACGTGGCCTGACATCTGACAGGTGATGACATCATCATCTTCAATCTTGAGCCTGGTCAACTCGAATTCTTACAACCGGGTCAATCGGACCCGCGACTCGACCCGGTCGTAACTCAGCCAAAACTCAACCAAATCGATTCGTTTTTGTTCCTATCGACTCATCCTAATCCATAGAACAATTCTATGAACCCAGAAACACAAGAAAAGACCCAGAATTTACCTCCCAAGCTTGTTGTTTTTGGATGAACTTTCAGACCTTCCCTACGTCGATTCCGGCCACAAAGCTCCTTCCAAAACATTCCTTTGAATTAAAAACTCCTAACAACTCCACAAAGCTCCTTCCCTAGGTCGATTCCGGCCACAAAGCTCCTTCCAAAACTTTCAGACTGATCAACCAAACAGTCCAACAACTCCTAAAATCCAAACTTCAAATTTTGAATTAAAAACTTTTCCTTCACAGTTTTAAGCCACCGTCCATGGTTGCCCCCACTATTGCCACCACCGTAATCGTCCCCTCTCACTCTCTCACGTTCCTATTTACACCAAAAGAAAAGGATGAAGACTGGGGAAGTTTGGGGCGGTTTGGACATTGAGGGTTTTGGGTTAATGGAATGAAACAGAGAAGGGGGTGGGTGCATGTATGAAAAAGGTTGGGCAATGGATGAGTGACACTTGTCATCTATCCATTGAGCCTGAACAAATATCTGGTCTCACTTAAGACAAAAGTCTACTTGTCTTGTAATTTGTGTAGTATGATGTCCGATTTTGACGTGTCGCCTATCTACAGACTCGTATTGTCTCGATCTATTAAACGATCATTAGTCCTTATGCATTTGACCACCCAGTTCAAAGTTAACTTTTTACCCATTCTAAGGGTTAAAATTGTCATTTTACTCCGACCGTCCGAATAATCCTCGACTAATCCCCAATTAGTCCCGTTAATCCTCAATTAGTCCTTAATTAATCCTGTAAACTAGGGATAGTTCGTTACATAACGTTTGGCCATGAGGATTCGAGATTGACAGGTAAATTCAAGACCTTTTCTTGTGATTTTGAGGTCATAGAACCCTTCCTGGGAGTGAGACGAGTCGGTAGGAAGAAGAACAGAGGAAAATGGTGGCTGGATGGCTGAGAAACGACCGGGTCAAGGTTGCAAATCAAAAGATCCGTTACAAAGGTTCGGGTCGACCCGACCAGAGGTTGACGATGACAACGTGGCAGTCCACGTCATCACCTTTCAGACCTTTCAGGCCACTTGGCCAACTAGAGGGTGACACGTGGCTAGGTGTCAGGTCCAGTCAGTAGTGACGTGGCCAACTAGAGGGTGACACGTGGCTAGGTGTCAGACCACATGGACGAGTGGGGTAGTGCCACATGGCAACATGTAAGAGGGTGTAGATGACGTGGAAGCTGACGTGGCAGGTCCACATCAGCATTGTCAGATCACGTGGACTAATGAGGTGGTGCTACTTGGCAGTGTGTCAGATTGTCAGAGCTGTTGTGTCAGTGACATGTGACACTAATCATGGTGTGCCACATGGAAGGGTGTCAGATCTGACAGGTGTCAGACTTATCACGATGACGTCAGCGTTGACTGGTATTAACCGCCGTGGACCGGACTTTGACCAGCGTGTGAGGGTACGTGGGCACAAATTTTGAGGCCAAATAGGTCTTGTTTGAAACTTTTCGCTGTTCTAAATACAATGGTGGTGGTTTCAGGTCGATCGGGGGTCGTTTGATAGGTTATTTGAAGGTTTATAGCCTCGAAAAGCTTGTTCAGAACACGTTGACTGTTCCGGGAGTTTTGAGGGTTTATGATTAGGACTTGTATAGGTTGGTAGTAACTTTTAAGTATGACTTGGACAGGTTCGGACGTCCCGGAGAGTATGGATTACCCCAGTAGTGGTTTACGGCGCGAGTTGCAGGCTCGTAGCACGGACGATCTATGAGTGGAATTTAGATTTATAAATATGATGCATGCATAAATGTTTTAGATGTTTTACGATATGTGTTTGCTGTGATTTTGATGGTTTCACGGAGAGGCGTGAAACCAAGGATTTAATTATCGATTTTAAGTAATTTCACCGATAAGCGTGAAATTGGAATTTCGAACATGAGATCCAATTGATTTAGACTTTGACTCGGATGATAGTTAAATGTGATTTTGAACAATGAAATGGTTTCTGGATTTGGAAATAATATTTGGGCGTTAGTCCAAGTTGATTTATAGTTTGACTTAAAGTATAGTCAAACATGAGGAAATGTGATATCGGGTTTCTAACCCCTTTTGGAAAGATATTGACTCCATTTGTGAGTCCATAGGTATTTTGTTATATTGGGTTGTGACCCTGTTTCAGATTTATTGAAATACATTTCGGGCTTGTGACCCTGTTGGAAAGCTATGGACTCCGTGTGTGAGACCATGTGTATTTGAAAACGATGTTTTGGGATGAGACCTTTTGAGGCTAGGGTAGAGACCCTATGAGATTGATTTTAGGGCTGAGACCCTATGAGATTTGATTTTACAAGATTCAAGGAATCCTGGACTTATGCAATGCTTTCACTTTTTTAAAATGTTGGTTATGAGAGGGCCTTCGGTATCGGATATGTTCCACGGAGCGAACCCTATGTTATGATGCTCGCCTCCAAGATGCGCTGTGTTCCCCCCTCCCCGGAGAGGTCACGATGCACTGCCTATTGTCGTGCAGTCGAGGGAGGTTCGACTTAGGAGTACTGATGTTATATGAGATCGATCGTTGATATGTTCACGACGATATGTGGAACATCGGCCGGTGATGTGTTCACGACGACATGCTCGGACTTGAGCAGTCCTGGAGTTTATGTGCACGCGTTGCTTGGATATCGTGACTGATGATGATGATGATATAAGATATGACATATATTTTTCACCGGTATTGATTTGAGAAGTATTTTTCACTAATTATGGTTTTGAAAAGCTAAATGATTTGATTTTAAGAAAGTATTTGATAACTTGTTTTCTGATGCATGCATACTTTTAAGTGAAAGGGTATAAATGTATTTTCCTTTAATTTTTTTTTTGGAAATTGTTTATTTTTTTTTCCACTCGCAGTTTTTATGGTTTTTGACATCGTTCAGGTTGATCACGGATGCGGGTTATAACAGAGACCGAGACACCACATGCTGCGTCCTACACCACAGATCTTGGCGCACTCTAGTTAACCCCGAGCGGGTTAAGGTTTTATCCCTGGTATGACACGCGGTGTTAGACGGGAGCAGGACATCCCGCGTAAATCCCGAGGGATTAGGGATATGTCCTGTCAGTTTGGTATCAGAACACTAGGTTGCTCATGTGGTGTGGCGCATGTGTTGGATGTGATGTCTTTACGGTGAAGACAATCTGTCATTGATACGCTAGAAATAAGCATTAAAATAAACATAAAGTCACACTCAACACTTAATAAAAACATATGCGAATTAAAACCTTTTTTTGTAGATTGTAGTATTGATAAATAGGGATCGTTCTTAACCGGGGATTGAGGATACCTAAGCATAATTGTCCTTTGATTAATTAATTAGGGGGGTAGTTGATTGTTTCTATTATCCACGTGATTAACTAACCTAATCTAGCATAATCTATTATTTACATGGTCAACTCATCTTTAACCTAACTCATTCATAAATTATGCCAATTCCAAATTCTACAAAATTCCATAACCGTAGTTCTACAAAATACAAGCATATTATCTCAAGTACATGCCGAGAATTGCCCTAGACAATTTCAATGATCTAGACTTGGGAATTGTCCTAGAGATCCAATCAAGCATTAAGCACAACATACAAGTATAACAAAAACCAAGATATTAAAACACATGGAAGATTATTGAAATTCATATAAGATATAAAACCAGAATTATATTAAAAATCAATCCAATAAAACGATACTCAATAGAAAAAGACAATTACAGGGTAAGGGGATCGTGTTAAACTTTTGATCTCAGGAATTGCCCTGGGGATGGCTCAACACTCCTTGGTGCGACAACCTGGAATTGCCCTAGATTGTCGATGAAAGTGTTTGTGGTGGAGTATGGTGTAAGTGGCTATTGCTATAGAAATCTCGAATTTATTGAAGAGAGAAATTTTGTTAAGTAGAGCTTTGGTACAAAAATGGGCGACCCTTATAAATAACCTAAGCCTCTCTATTTATAGGAGAAAATTAATCCTCAAATAAATAGGAGTTCACAATTAAAATCCTAAAAGAATAATGATTAAACTAATTAAATTAAAGTCCTAAAGGATAAAGGTAATAAAAATCCTAATTAAAAAGGTTTCCTAGATAAAAAGGAAACAAATCCAAACTTGATTTGGACAAATTTTCCTCAAAAAGGATGGAAAAAGGTGCTGGAAATTAAATAGGAGTCGGCTCGGTGGAAGCCCACCGAAATTGGGAAGGATTTTTGGTGGTCAAAGTAAAGTCAACACGCAAGGAGGCTAGAAAGAGGCGTTCGGTAGGCAATAGATGAAAGCTTGGAAGACAGTTCGAAAAGTGCACTGAAGTATGGCTGGATCAGTTCGGTGTACGCACGCCGATCTGGTGTTACAGCCTTCGGTACACGCAAACCGACCATGGCTTAAGAGATCCAGGAAGCGCGCGCCGAGGCTTGGTACAATCGTTTAGTAGGAATCGACCGAATGTAATTTCGGCTGTCATTATGGATTCGGTAGGACTCTACCGAATTCATTCAATCTTTTTAGTGGCCTCATTTCATCCGATCATAACTTCTTAATTACAACTCTGATTGATGTGATTCTTTCGCTTAAATTCTCATAATTCTGAGCTTTATCCAATTCTGCACATTTCTCACAAAATATATTATTTTCTCCTATTATTTGGTATTTAAACATTAAAATATAAGCATAAAAGATATAAAACGATGTTTAATTCAAGGTTTATCAATTACCCCCACACTTAGACTTTACTAGTCATTAGCAAATACCAAAAAAAACTATGGCTTTGGAAGCTTATATATATATATATATTTTTTTTTGTTAAAAACAAAAACTATTAAGCCCTTAACCACTTGTCTCAAATTGTATCAACATAAGTTTAGCCTTAAAGATTTACACTAAGAAACAATAAAGCTATGGAATTCAAAAGTTAATGCATCATAACAAAATGTCTTGATAAGTAATAAAATGAGTAAATTTGGTGAAATGTATCTCAACATGAATAAAACAAGTAAGAATCAACTCACAAGGATATGCACTCAAGATTTCCACTCAATGTGTATAGGGTTTGTGTTTGCACTCAATGTATGTGAGAAAAATGTTCACATAATAGAAAGTAAGTAACTTCATAAAAGTTTCAAACATAAACCATAAGATAGTAAACATACTTGCACAAATGAACCAAAACCATAAGCTTACTCAAGTGGTAGACTCAACTAATCAAATTTTACTCATCTCAAGGATCATAAGGTCTTTATTTAAGGTTGTAATGGGGCTAGGTGTAGAGGCATGGATTTTTAGGATAGTGGTGTTAAATTTTGTTCCAGAACTCACCAAAGGCTCCATCACATAGGCATAAGTGTTTTCCCATCATCATTGGCCAAGTATCAATTTGTTGGGCCTTGATCTTCATTATCAACATCATTAAGCTTGTAATTGGGACAAGGGACGAAATTCATCATGTAGGCCCTCAAACTTCATTGTTCCAAATCACACGCATATGGGACTTAGCTCAAAACTCAATTTTAGTACCTCATAGACCTTTTTTCCTTTATTGTATTTTATTTTTCATCAATTTTTTTCTTTTTTTTTTCTTTTGAGAGGTAATTCAATGAATACAAATATAGTTTGAGCAAGTCATTCCCTACACTACATATAAGTCTTCATTCATCAAATCATTTTCTTGTATCTCACGCCATCTTTCAAATCTTCAACCAAGTCCAAGGAACAAGGGTAAATGATGTCTTATCCTTAATCATATCCAAAATAATAGAATTTATTGATTTAAAAGCTTTGAAAAACACATATAAGTAAGTTCTAGTGCTCTAGAGTTCATTAAAAGCTACGACAAGTAGTTATGAGGCATATGTATATCAATTTAAACAAAGAACTCCTATGAATCACTCAATAAAGAAGTATATAAGGCTCTAAAGCTCACATAGGGTTCATGTGATTCATACAAATCTTAACATGCTCGTTATTTACCTGTTAATCATGCAACATCCACTACAAGTTATAACACTCAATCATTAATCATTAACAAATGAATTCAAGGTGTAGTGATCATCTTTTAGCCATGTTTTCTTCATTTATCCGTCATTCTTATCATCGACAGGTTAAAGAGCATCCTAAGACTCATTAAAACACTAAGTTAACAAAAAGACTAAAAACTAAAAACTAAAACACATAAACTATTTTTGGGTTTTTGTTGTTTTTTTTTTGAATTTTTTTTCTTTGATTTTTGAAATAAGACACAATAAAGGTGTAAACCCCTTCCCCACACTTAAATATGATATTGTCCTCAATGTTTGAAAGTGAAAGTATGGAATCTAAGTAAGGAGGAATAATTTACGAAAGTAAAGCAATAAAGACAAAAAGTAACTAATAGTAAAGACAAAGAAAAGTTTAAGAACCCAAATCTCCGTTTGATGGCTCCTCCACTTCTCCGTCATTGGTTTGCCTCCCAAGAAGCGTTTTAAGTTTAATGTCCATTCAGCCTAGACCTGATGCTTAATTTATTCTTCAATTTGAATATCCGGTTTTTGGAGATGCATCTTCTCCACTAGTAGTTGCAACAAAACTCGCATTCTCAAATACATAGTTCTTTGGATTAGGAGTGATTTGAGATGGCAACTTCCCGGTGTCTTTGATTTGGCCCATAAAATCTACGATTTGGCCAATTTTCTTCTTCATCTCTGAGATGTCACGCCCATGCATATTCAATGTCTCAGAGTTTTTCTTTTTTTCGTCAATAAGGAATTGAGTTGAAGTGCATAGTTGTGCAAACATCTTATCATAATCCGGGTTAAAGAATTGATGAAACATAGGAGCTTGTTGCATACCCATAGGTTGATGAGGCATCGGCGGTCTTGGAATGAATTGTTGTCGTGAGTACCCTTGTTGGTGTTGAGCTGGAGGTATCCAACATCATTCATTGCTGCTCCACTTAAATCTCGGATGATCACGGTTGCCTTGTCCATAGTTGGTAAAGTTATTGGACGGTTGGTTCCCTTGATATCCGCCTAAGACATTAGCTTGTTCTGTAACGACCCGTCCCAAATTTCGGGATTAGATTAGTGACTAATGAAGGATTAGTGAGATTAATCGGTGATTAGTTGAGCGAAATCGGACTGACGGTTCAATATGACCATTTTGCCCCTAGTCGTGGGCAAAATGTTGAATTTTGACTTAGGGAGTCAAACGTATAAGGACCGATGACCGTGACGTAGATTGGGACGTCACGAGTCCGTAGACAGGCGGCACGTCGAAATCGGACGTTCGACGGGAAAGTTATGGTCACGGGGGTGAAATCGGGGATTTACATCTAGGGAACGGAATAAAATATTAGTTAATTATGATTAGGAGATTAGTTAATTGTGGGGCCCTTGGATGAGTGACAAGTGTCACTCATCCTATTGTTCCTTAACCCTAAAAAGTGGATCTCAACTTTGATTGGTGGGTTTTGTTTTAAAATAGTATTATTTGACTATTTTATAATTTCCCTCACCCATTCTATCCCAATCTCAGCCATTCATTTCCCTCACACCCCTTATCCTCACCATCCATTCATCTGATCATCACCACCTAAGCCTCACCTTCTTCTTTATCGATAAACTTCACCCTTACTGCAAAACCGTGAACCCCAACTTCTCACACACCCTAAAATCCTCACCTATCACCCTTTGTGTTTGAACGAAAGTTGGAGTGTGAGGGTTGAAAAACCAAATGGTGTCAACGAAGATGACCGTCGTGGACGTCGGTGGTGGCTAGGAACCGAAACCCGAACTTTGTTTCTAGGTTCAAACTGGTAGGATGGTTTTCGAGGACAAACGAACATTTTGAGTGATGGGAGGAGGTTTCTGAAGTCGAGGCGACCGTGGTGGTGGCCACGGCGGTGCACAACGGCGACAGTGAGTTCGAAACCGTCAGTGCCATGTTTTCGTTCATAAATGGCATTTTCGATTCTAGCAATTGTTGAACGTTTCTAACAGTGGAAACATACTCTGGTGGTTGAAAGGAGACGTTAGGGTCTGATTTCATGGCCTAAGGTGGCATGTGGTGGCCTGTGGTGGCCAGAGACAACGAAGGAGGTTGGCCGTCTATTTTTCGATCAAGGAGGTACGATTTTTGGCTTGTTTTCATGAATTTAAAATCATAGAATAATAGGAAATGTTGGGACAAAGATTTAAGAATTAAAAGGACTGAAATCAGACTGAAAATGGAGGAAAACCGGCCTCGTCGGTTTGGGTTGGACTAGGCTGAACCGGACCGGTCTGGACCGGGTTTCCCGAGGTTGAAGATAATGAATAGTGCAGGCGCGTGAGGGCGCGTGGGGGGTAGTTTGGGAATATTGTCAACATGACTTTTAACCTATTCGATGTAACGAGCATTTTGAGACTGGTTTCGTGTTGATCGGACATCGTCTCGATATAGTTCGGGATGTCCGAAGGTTTATGATCGAGTTTATAAATAGTTAAAATTAGAGAAAATTATGGGACTTCAATGAGAGGTTAATAAGGTAGTTAGTAACCATCTAGTATGATTTGGACAAGTTTGGGAGTCTCGGTGACGGTTATTAGCCAGGGGAGGCTTACAGAACGTAAATCGAGGCGGCAGCGTAGGACGGTTTGTGAGTGGATCTTCATTTCTAAACTTTGATGCATGCATAATTTTTTTATATGTTTTACATATGTGATTCTTTGATGATGATTTGGGTATTGGTTATTTACATGGTTTTAGGTACTTCGAGGCGATTTACATATTTACACGAATATCGAGGTTTATGATTTTACACTGATTATAAGTGCTTATGATTTCGAAAATGGTTTAATGAAATGGTTTTGGATTTGAAAAGGTAAACTCGGGCATGAGAACCTTTTATTTTGGAAACCCTCGGACCCGAAGTCTATTTAGCTGCGTTATTGGGCCAAAGGCCCGTTTGGTTCGTGAAATGATTTCGGATTTGAAAATATGGAATCGGGCATGAGACCCATTTGATTTATGAACTCTTGGAATTTGAGTCCATTTGATTTAATAAGGCATCGGGCCATAGGCTCAGTTGATTTACGAATCGGACCGGAGGCCCAGTTGGTTTACGAAATCGGGCACGAGGTCCAGTTGGTTTACGAAATTGGGCGCGGGGCCTAGTTGGTTTACGAAATCGGGCATGAGGCCCAATTGGTTTAGGAATTTGGGCTTGGGGCCTAGTTATGGTTTATGATTGTGATTTCGGGTTGGGGACCCATAAATGGATTTCTGGTTTCATGACGGTTTATGGGGACCGGGCATGGAACCTTTGAAAGGTTTGAAAGGTTATGAGAATGATTACAAAATGGTTTTATACCATCCTTTATTTATGGATTGCCTCATCTGGGGAGGGTCGTTGGCCTGGGTGGACCCCGGAGTAGTCACAGAGCGCTAATTGAGTGGAGTCGCCCCCGTTGGGTACCTTACTCTCAAGAAGGCTTTTATGGATTATAACCCCCAGGGAGGGTCATTGATCTACGGACATTGACTTGGGTGGACCTTGGGGAGACTTGGGATTTGAAACCCCAGGTAGCACGCGCGTAGCTTTGGAAACCGTGATAGGATTGGTTATATGATATATTATATGATATATGGTAAACATGATTATTGGATTTCAGAAATAGTATTTTTGTGTTTTATGGATTTGGGCAGTGACCCACGTGGATCATATTTTACGGATTTTCGTATCCTATGGTTTTGGCCTAAATTCCCACATATGGTCGATATGATTATAGACTTGTGTAAATGGTTCTGGACAGGGGCCCGTATGATTTGGATTTACGAAATTTGGGGCTGAGTGTAACGACCCGTCCCGGAAATTGGGATTAGATTAGTAGTTAATGACGGGTTAGTGAAGTAAATCAGTGATTAGTTGGATGCGTTCGGACAGACGGTGCGAAATGACGATTTTTCCCCTAGAATGGGCAAAAATGTTGACTTTTAGATCGGGTGGTCAAATGGACTTTGACCGATGACCGTGACATATTTCGGGATGTCACAAGTTCATAGACAGGTGGCACGTCCGATTCCGACATTCGAGAGAAAAGTTATGACGTTCGGAAGTTCGAGGGTACTTTGGTAATTTCAGTGGAATAGGGGAAAAGGTTGACTTTTTGGACAACAAGTCACTTTCATGTATTTCGAGGACCGTTAGGAAGGTCTCAAGTCCCCGATTCCAATGACAGGCGGCATGTGTCATTTGGAGTTTCGGGAAATAGAGTTACGGGTCAGGGAGTAAGGAGGGAAAAATGGTAATTTTGTACATAAGGGGCATTCTGGATATTTCCTGCATTGGGATTTGTGCCCACTCAGAGATGGACAGTTGGCTGCATCAGGTGTGTGTGACCACCAGGTTTTGGACACCTGGCTGGGTCTGGATGGTGGTAGAACCTTGTGTGATTAAACGAGTTTAAATGGTTTGCACGGGTAAGAACAGAGAAAAACAGAGTGGAGGTGCAACCGTGAGGCAATCCTTCCATCCAGTCCCTCGATCTCCATTTTTGGCCCTGAGTTGTGAATAAAAGTTAGAGAGCGGATGGTGAGTAGCATGGTGATGCCACCATCGATTGAGTCCAGAATGAGGGCTCGAGACGGTGATGATCGCTAGGAAACCATGGTTGTAGAAAACACCCGTGTTCATTGATTTGGAAGGACAGGTATGGATCTAAACTTCGTAAATGAGGAATTAGAACCAGAAATGGGTCGGAAGTGTGGAAAATCGGCCACGCCGGTCGAGTTGCAGAAGACCGGTCCAACCTGGTCTGAACCTGGTCGACCTCAGGATAATGACAATGAATAGTAACCGTGCGTGGTTTCACGCGCAGGGCGATTGGGCAGCGCGTGAGGACACGTGGGCCCTCTTTTCGAGGCACGTTCAATACGAGTTTTAAAGTATTTGTTGTAACTAAAAATAGTTAAAAATATGAAAAAAAATTACGGGGCTTATATATGATCATTATGAAATAGTTAGTGACCTTATTGTGGGATTTGGACAGGTTCAGGAAGGCCGAGGATAGCGAATTGGCGGAAAATGGCATAAGTGCGCGCGTGTCGAGATATCGGCGAAATGGTCTGTGAGTAGACTTTGATTTCTAACTTATCATGCATGCATATATGTTTTCTATGTTTTCATACGTGATTCTATGATTTTTATTATGCTCTTAATGATTTACGATTTTGCACGATTTTCGAGATATTTACGGAAATGCGTGTTTTACGAGGTTTCGATCGATGTTGTGATTTGACTATGGTTTCGATGGTTTGAATTCGAGATTTGAAATACGATTAGATTTCAAAGATTTAAAAAGGGATTTTGGAAAGTGATTTCGGGCTTGAAGCCCAGTTCAGAAAAGTGGTTTTAAAGAACGTGATTTCGGGTTTTGAATCGGATTTTTAAATGACGATTTTGGATTCGATTTGGAACTTGAAAGTGGTTTTCCGGGTTTGGGCTCGGGATGGTTATTCCGGATGCCGGCTTACGGAATGATGGTTTCGGACTCGGATTTGGAAACAGTTATGGCTATGAGTTCTGGGTTTGGATCCGGGATCCTGATGAGATTACGGATTAAGATTCTGATATGGATAGGGGTTATGGAATTGGATTTTCTGGATCTGGTTATTGGGTTTAAAGACCCGGATATGTTATAACGGGGGCGGGTCCGGATTGGGTTTAAAGACCCGGATTGAATTTAAAGACTCGGGAGTTTAAAGACTCGGATATTGATATTTTCCCCCGTAGGCCTATTGAGTTTAAAGACTCGGGAGTTTAAAGACTCGGATTATATTGAGGCCTGCATTGAGTTTAAAGACTCAGATAGATCCAGCAGGTCCGATGGATGGAAATGTGATATCAATGTGTTTTTGATTTCACTGATGTTTGAAGACGATGGTTTTAATAATGGTTTTCCTATGTTTTGGGATATGCCCGGATGAACGAATTTTGGTGGTTCAGGCCGACGCCCGGGATTTGAGAAAAAGAAAATGAATCCGGTTTTTCTTAAATAGTTTGAACAACTTGAGTATAGAATGGTTTTATGAAATGGTTTGATATGCATGCATTGGTTTTAAATGGAGGGTATAAATGTAATTGTGTTTTCTGATAACTCTTTTTGAACTTATATTTTATTTTTGTTCTCTCACAGTCTTTTCATGTTTTCGATACCTTCCAGGTTGAAGCGGTGCGGGCTGTTGGTCGAAAGAGACGGAGACATCACACACGAGATCCACAGTATATTTTCGTGCGCTCTGGGAAGTCCGGAAGCTTTTTGGTTGGTTGGCTCAAGAATCCCTTGTCCAACTTGCGTGTCACATGGAGGTTGAACGTCGGTTTAGCCTATGTGTCATGCGTAAGTTAGACGGGTGCAGAACTTAGCCCTTAATCCCGGGGGATTGGGGGTGGGTCCTGTCAAATTGGTATCAGAGCTGGTTTTGTCCGCTCTGTGTGAGGTTTGGTTCCCAGAGTCGTTGGTTTGTCGACGTGGGTGTTGTGATACTACTGTGGATGTGATGTCTTGACGTAGAACATCCTCTCAGTAACCTGGATACGATAGTGATAGTGCGTTCGTTGTGGTTAGTTAGCAGCGATTGTTAGTGCCAGGGTGATAGTCGCTCGATACGCGGTGCGAGATTTGACGTACGTCGGCTTAAGATCGAAACCTTTAGTGTGTTGGCGCTGGTTATGCTTGATGGTTGGACCTTAGGGTCAGAGATTTGCCAGCGAGTTTAACCTCGATGGTAGCTGGTGAGGTATGGATGAGTAGGTTGGTCGGCCTGTGGGGCCCAATTGTAGCTGGTTTAGCTGGTGGTATACGTGGGCCAAGGAGGTCGATTGGTGGTGGCCTGTTGGGCCGGATGGCAATTGGATGACCATTTGGTCAGATTGTTTGAGTTTGGATTTGGGTGACTATGCATAGCCGGATGCCTCGAGTGACGAGATATAGGACACTATTTTGAGGATTAGAGGAATGGCTTTAATTAGGTGTGATGACCCGAGTGGTAAGGTTATGATGCTCTAGTGGCTGTTGCAGGATTGGATAACCCGTACGACGAGGATGATTTGAGGAACCTCGTAGGATGACTGGTTTAGATTGTGAGTACCTGAGTGAGAAACCCCAGGGCAAGTGCTTAATCTTCAAATCGTGAGTTGGGGGTTGTGGTTAGATAGTTGTTGTGGTTGGGCCGATTTACGGTCGGATTGGCGATGGTGCTGTTGGGATGCAACCGAGGTTTTTGACTTGGAGGATGACTCTGGATGAGTCTGGTGAGATGCTGGCGTTTGGTTGAGCCTTGTGTTTCTCAGAGATGTGGACTACGGGGGAGGTCAGTTTCCCCGACCGGAGCGAAGATTGAGGGTTTTGGCTCGGTAGGAGCAGAATGATGTGCCACGAGCTGGGATACTTGTAAATGGTTCGGATGGGCACATTGAGTCGAGGTTGTGGCTGGCTGTGAGGTTCCGGTGTCTGGTAGGAACCATTAACCTAATAGGGATATGTGATGACCATTGGTAGGTCATGTAGCGGTACGAGCGGTCAGGATGCCATTAAGTGATTAGAGTAGCGCAGCGGAAGTGTGGACCTATGCCTTATCTAGACGTGTGGTATTCTGGATTGATTAAATTCGATGTGATGGTTTGGTGGCATAGTATGCATGAGAGTGGGATCCACTTAGGAGTGAGTGGATCGAGACTGGAGTGCTTCTGGCTCAAGATTGAAGTATGGTGGATTAGGATGATAAGGTGACAAGATAGAGATTGGATATGTTGGACATGCAGATGAGGAGAGTGCTCTGTCTTGTAGGAGTGGAAGTGGATGAAGATCTTGACCATCTTGGAGTGGTACATGACGGATGTGGTCTGTGGTTGCATACGTATGGATATTAGACTTGGATCTTGTGCTGGGTCTGCCTTGTGTATGTGATTGAGTTGTGAGTGGATGTCATATTGGTCAGGAGACCCAGGAGACCAGGAGATTTGGAAGGGATTCGAGTTGGACTTCCCCGGAAGACGGGTAGTTTGGCCTAGTATTGGATTGGACTGATGAGTTTCAAAAGTGGAGCATGTTTGACTCGAGGCCGCTGTGGTTGAGTAGTAGACGTATCGTAAGATGATGTTGGAAGTACGTGGGGATATGCTCTACGAGATGTGTTTGAGGTATTCTAAAATATCTTTGTTTCCTTTAAAGTTCGTAGGGTTGTCCTTGCGTGTGGTTTGTGGTATGCACCACGGTTCTAGTTAATGGTCACGGGTGCATGTACTTGGAATGTGTACGCACTGGTTCCACAGTGATCAGACCGGGCCGATGTACTCGGACGTGTAGCGTGATGTTATGATAGAAGTGTGGGTAATCGGCTTAGTGCCGAGGGATGTTGTGAATAGATGGATGATCGGCGTGTTCCGATATGATGGAGTTTGGCGGAGCTTGTGGATTGGATCCAAGGGATCCAGAGTGATCTGTGATGAATACTAACATGAGCTGGATGCTCACAGCCATGAGTGGCTGGTGGGACCCTTATATTACGATGTGTGAGCCCGGTTAATCAGGTTTGTGATAGGATCCGATTGCAGACAGGTAGTGTGGGACAGGGTTGGTGTGCCCACATATTGACTGTGTTGGTGGTTAGTGGAACCACGGGTGAAACGATTGGTTAAGAGAATAAACGAATATGTTGTTACTTCGGTGAGGTCAGCGCGGATCGCTGATGGAAGTAATATGGACCATTGTACCAATCTTGATACATTGGCGTGTCGAGGCCGGTAGATGCCGTCTTGTAAACAAGTGTACTTGAATTTGTGACTATTGACGGAAGATTCGTATGATGTACTGGGACGTTGGTACGAGGTTCGTACGACTCGAGACTTAGTCGAGGCTGCTATGCTTGGTGGTCATGTGTCACGACCGAGTGTTAGTTGAGCCATGAGTGTTGGCTGGTGTGCTGTGCGAGGTACCACAATACGAGTTGAACAGACTTAACCCGGAGGAAATCAATGGATTACGAGATGAATTGGAAGTTGGTTGAATTGACTTGCTTGGCAGAGGTGGTGACAGTTTGGAAACTATTATGATAAGCTGAAGTGGCAGGTGTTAGACACCGGGTAGGAGACCCAGGTGTGAGATCAGTTGGACTTCCCCGACTTGATTACGGAAGTGCGAGATTCAAAATTTCGAGGATGAAATTATTTAAGGGGGGTAGATTGTAACGACCCGTCCCAAAAATCGGGATTAGATTAGTAGTTAATGAAGGGTTAGTGAAGTAAATCAGTGATTATTTGGATGCGTTCGGACGGACGGTGCGAAATGACGATTTTGCCCCTATAATGGGAAAAAATGTTGACTTTTAGATCGGGTGGTCAAATGGACTTTGACCGATGACCGTGACATAGTTCGGCATGTCACGAGTTCATAGACAGGTGACACGTCCGATTCTAACATTCGAGGGAAAAGTTATGACGTTCGGAAGTTCGAGGGTACTTTGGTAATTTCGGTGGAATAAGGGAAAAGGGTTGACTTTTTGGACGACAAGTCACTTTCATGTATTTCGAGGACCGTTAGGAAAGTCTCAAGTCCCCGATTCCAACGACAGGCGGCATGTGTCATTTGGAGTTCGGGAAATAGAGTTACAGGTCAAGGAGTACGAAGGGCAAATTGGTAATTTTGTACATAAGGGGTATTCTGGATATTTCTTGCATTGGGATTTGTGCCCACTCAGAGATGGACAGTTAGCTGCATCAGGTGTACGTGACCACCAGGTTTTGGACACCTGGCTGGGTCTGGATGGTGGTAGAACCTTGTGTGATTAAATGGGTTTAAATGGTTGCACGGGTAAGAACTGAGAAAAACAGAGTGGAGGTGCAACCGTGAGGCAATCCTTCGATCCAGTCCCTCGTTCTCCATTTTTTGGCCCCGAGTTGTGAATAAAAGTTACAGAGGGGATGGTGAGTAGCATGGTGGTGCCACCGTAAGGGGTGGTGCCACCGTAAGGGGTGGTGCCACCGTAAGGGGTGGTTGTGAGCAGTGGCAGACAGTGGTTCTAAAACCCGTGAGGCTAGTGAGAAACAGGGGATGGGAAATCAGTGAGAAGAAAATCCCCTTATCTGTGATTTTTTGGTGTTGGGTTATTCATCAAAGATGACCAGAGGACTTAGAGAAATCCAATGGTGGCCACGGCGGTGCCCATGGTGGTGTGTTGAGGTAGAAACGGTGAGGTCGTTTAAATTCAAAAATTGGTGTTTTGTGATTTTTGTGACTGGTGCTCGCTTGTGATGATAGGATATGATTTTTCATGGTCCCAGAGATCGATTGAGTCCAGAATGAGGGCTTGAGACGGTGATGATCGATAGGAAACCATGGTTGTAGAAAACACCCGTGTTCATTGATTTGGAAGGACATGTATGGACCTAAACTTCGTACTCCGGATGTATAGATTGATCACAATTAGTGGGACGAAGATGTGGGAGGAATTAGGACTAGAAACGAGTCAGAAATGGGGAAAACAGGCCACGCCGGTCGAGTTGCTGAAGACCGGTCCAACCCGATTTGAACCGGGTCGACCTAAGGACAGTGACAATGAACAGTAACTGCGCGTGGTTTCACGCACATGGCGATTGGGCAGCGCGTGATGGAGCGTGGGCCCTTTTTCGAGGCATCAACACGTGTTTTAAAGTATTTGTTGTAACGATCATTTTGGCACTGGTTTCGAGTCGATTGGACATCGTCTCGATAGGTTTCGGGTTGCCGAGGATTTTAGGCCTCGGTTAAAAATAGTTGAAAATACGAAAAAAATTACGGGACTTAACTATGATCATTATGAAATAGTTAGTGACCTTATTGTGGGATTTGGACAGGTTCGGGAAGGCCGAGGATATCGAATTGGTCGAAAACAGCATAAGTGCGCGCGTATCGAGATAACGGCGAAATGGTCTGTGAGTGGACTTTGCTTTCTAACTTATGATGAATGCATATATGTTTTTCTATGTATTCATACGTGATTCCATGATTTTGATTATTCTCTTAATGATTTACGGTTTTGCACGATTTTTGAGATATTTAAGGAAATGCGTGTTTTACGAGATTTCGATCGATGTTGTGATTTGACTATGGTTTCGATGGTTTGAATTCGAGATTTGAAATACGATTAGATTTCAAAGATTTAAAAAGGGATTTTGGAAAGTGATTTCGGGCTTGAAGTCCAGTTCAGAAAAGTGGTTTTAAAGAATGTGATTTCAGGTTTTGAATCGGATTTCGAAATGACGATTTTGGATTTGATTTGGAACTTGAAAGTGGATTTTCGGGTTTAGGTTCGGAATGGTTATTCCGGATGCCGGCTTACGGAATGATGGTTTCAGACTCGAATTTGGAAACAGTTATGGATATGAATTCTGGGTTTGGATTCGGGATCCTGATGAGATTGCGGATTCAGATTCGGATATGGATATGGGTTATGGAATTGGATTTGCTGGATCTGGTTATTGGGTTTAAAGACCCGGATATGTTATGACGGGGGCGGGCTCGGATTGGGTTTAAAGACCTGGATTGAGTTTAAAGACTCGGGAGTTTAAAGACTCGGATATTGATATTTTCCCCCGTAGGCCTATTGAGTTTAAAGACTCGGGAGTTTAAAGACTCGGATTATATTGAGGCCTGGATTGAGTTTAAAGACTCAGATAGATCCAGCAGGTCCGATGGATGGAAATGTGATATCAATGTGTTTTGGATTTCACTGATGTTTGATGACGATGGTTTTAATAATGGTTTTCCTATGTTTTGGGATATGCCCGGATGAACGAATTTTGGTGGTTTGGGCTGACGCCCGGGATTTGAGAAAAAGAAAACGAATCCGGTTTTTCTTAAATAGTTTGAACAACTTGAGTATAGAATGGTTTTATGAAATGGTTTGATATGCATGCATTGGTTTTAAACGGAGGGTATATATGTAATTGTGTTTTCTGATAACTGTTTTTGAACTTATATTTTATTTTTGTCCACTCCTAGTCTTTTCATGTTTTCGAAACCCTCCAGGTTGAAGAGGTGCGGGCTGTTGGGTGAAAGAGACGGAGACATGACACACGAGATCCACAGTAGATTTCCATTCGCTCTGGGAAGTCCGAAAGCTTTTTGGTTGATTGGCTCGGGAATCCCTTTTCCGACTTGCGTGTCACACGAAGGTTGAACGTCGGTTTAGCCTACGTGTCATGCGTAAGTTAGACGGGAGCAGGACTTAGCCCTTAATCCCGGGGGATTGGGGGTGGGTCCTGTCACTGAGACCGTAGTAATGGTTATTTGGATAAATGGTTTTCCTATGCATGCATACTTTTTAGTGAAGGGCATTAATATCTTTATGAAATGTGTTTTTATGAACTTATTGATTTTTGTCCACTCATAGTCTTTTCTGGTTTTTAATGCCCTTCAGGTTGATCACGGAAGCAGACTATAGTAGAGACCGAGACATCACACTCTTCCACCGGATCCTGGCGCGCTCTGGAAGCTGGCCGGGTTGAAGGTTTGAATTATCTCTTTTCTGACACTTCGTGTTAGACGGGATCTTGACACATCCCATGTTAATCTCGGGGGGATTGAGATGGGTCGTGTCATGTTCAATTTCCTAATTGAGATTCATGATTTGAGGACAATGATCAGTAGGGTGTCCTTCCAACTGGCATATGCCACATATAAGTCCCTTAGGTTGCATAGCCTTTTTGGCTACTAATTTCACAACTTGTTCAAGCATAGATTGTAGCTTTTCAATCTTTTCATCCGAGGTTCCCTTAGAATTAAGTGCACTTACCCCTTTCTTGTGAGACATGCCATATTGAGCATCATTGGTGGCCCTACTCTCGAGTAATTATCTTGCTTTGACCTCATCTAAGTCCATAAATGTCTTATGTGAAGCTGCATCAAGAAGGTCTCGGTCCATGGGTTTGAGACCATCATAAAAGTAGTTCATTAGGTTAGTTTATGTGAAACCATGTGAAGGACAAGTGGCACAAATGACCTTGAAATTTCATCCGGTGCTTGGGTAATGGATGTGATCTCTCGCCTCTTCGAAGTGATCTTAGAAGTGGGGAAGTACTTAGCCAAAAACAAGTCAGCAAGTTGTTTCCAAGTAGTGATATGATTGGCAGGCAAGTCCGTGAGCCAAGATTGGGCCCTATCCGCCAAAGAGAATAGCAAGGCCTTAAGTTGCAGAAGTTCATCATCAACATCACTTGGTTTCATGTTATTGTACACAAATTGGAAAGTTCTAAGGTGTTTATTCGGATCTTCATTAGGTAAGCCATAATAGGTTGGGAGTCGATGAAGGAAACCACTCTTAAGCTAAATGTTTCCTTGGGTAGAGGAAAATCAATACAAGAGGGTCCTATGCTCCACTCAGTTGAACAAGTATGTTGATGAAGAGACTTACATTCATTGTTGGCCATCTCAGTTTCGGGTTCACTTTCAAGTTGGTGTTTAGGGGAAGAAGAGGACTCAAATTAGTAGCCTTCCTTAAAAGTAGGTTCCAAGATGGGTTCTAAGGTCAAATTCTCGAACTTTATTTCCCTTAACTCACCCCCCAGTGTAGGCTATGTATCGAAACTAGAAAAGTGTGGAGATCTGCGAGTTGAAATCACTAGCTTTGGCTTGATCATGCGTAGGAACCTAAGATACAATAAACATACAATGTGAGAGTTATATCCTAATCGCGACCACCATTCAACATTAATCATGGTCAGTTGGGATAGATGTTTAATTTTGAGAACACCCCGAGGCTAACCTGGCTAGGGTATGTACTCCATTGGAGTTCTCTTTCTTAGTGCCCCACTTGTCACTAGTCATAACCCTCCTTGACACCATAACCAATCGATGAAAGTTTTAAAAATAGAGGTTTACCAACCCCAAGTGTTTACAACCTCCACCCCACCTCATGTCCGTAGATTCGAGTCTACAGTGTGTGGTAATGAAATCCACATATCACGAAGGGTTAAGGAGAAAAAAACAAAATGGGCGTTACTTGTTCCCGAAAGTAAGATTTTGAAGAAAAAGGTTTTGGAATTCATGCAACTCTAAAACGTTTAATAGGAAACAATTTTTTTTATTCTTTTTATTTTTGGAACTCTTTTTTTTAATTGTTTTTTTTTTCCGAATTTTTACTTTTGGCAAAAAAAAAAATTCTTTAAGAAATTGACAAAGAAAACGTTTTTAACAACAAGTATTACAATTAATATACAAGTATAAAAATTATGTACTAATATGATATTTACATTATGAACATATTCACACAAACGAAATCATATAAGATATTATTTCAATCCTCGGCAACGACGCCAAAAATTGATACGCTAGAACTAAGCATTAAAGTAAACACAAAGTCACACTCAACACTTAATAAAAATATATGCAAATTAAAACTTCTTTTTCTAGATTGTAGCATTGATAAGTAGGGATCGTTCTTAAATGGGGATTGATGGTACCTGTGACGACCCCGAAATTCGAAAAAGAAAAATTGGAAAAATTGGAAGGAAAAGACGAGTTTACCCTTGGTTACGGGGGGCCAAAAGTTGACTTTTTGTTCGGGACCTTGTTTGGACTTTCTATAAGGACCGTTGTGTAGGTATCGAGACACTGAGTCCGTAGACAGGCGGCATGCGTCAATCGGAGTTCGGACGTGAAAGTTCCGGGTTTCGAACGACGAGGGGCATTTTCGTAATTATGCGAGAATGGGCAAAAAGGTAATTTTGGGGGCTGAGATTAGGTGAGTCGGCCATTGTGGTGAGTCATGTCTCCTTGTGAGTGACATCTGTCACTTTGCTGATGGGATTAGTGGCAATTAGATGTGTGAATGGTGGAATGGATGAATTATATGATTTACTAAGGTATAGTTCAAATAAAAACAAAGAAGGAGGTGTAATTGATCTAAGGCAACCATCTTAGATCAACTATAATGACCCGTCCTGGAAATCGGGATTTGATTAGTGTTTAATGACAGATTAGTAAAGTTAATCGGTGTTTAGTTGAGTGTTTTCGGACGGACGGTGCGAAATGACGATTTTGCCCCTAGAATGGGCAAAAATGTTGACTTTAATTCGGGCGATCAAATGGACTTTGACCGATGACCGTGACGTAGTTCGCGACGTCACGAGTTCATAGACAAGTGGCACGTCCGATTCCGACATCCGAGGAGAAAGTTATGATGTTCGGAAGTTCAAGGGTAATTTGGTTAAAAAAGGCAATTTGTTGGCTTTTCATACGACATGAACTTTTCACGAACTTCAAGGACCATTAGATAGGTCTCGATGCAATGAATACAACGACAATCGGAAGGTGTCATTTGGAGTTCGGGAGATAGAGTTACGGGTCTAGGACTACGTGGGGCAAAATGGTAATTTGTGCAATTAAGGGTAAATTGGTCATTTCCTGCATTGGGATTTGTGCCCAGTGACTAATAGACATGTGGCTGCCTAGGGATGGTTTCTTAATCAAATTAGGACACTTGTCCCCTCTCTACACACTTGTGGAACCTCCTCTGTACCACCTTCAACTTATTCAAAACGTGTGTGTTATACGGCAAGGATTTGGGAGAGAAAAACAGAGGCATTCGAAAGAGAAACCTGTTTTAATACCTTCGATCTTCTTTATTTGCTGTTTACATTGTGAATGAAAAAGGAAGAGTAGAGAGTGAGGATTGTGTTGGTCCTATAAAGATGAGCCGTCGTGGACGGTGGCTTAAGGACGAGAGAAAACAGAGCGGTTAGTGTACCCTGTTTCATTCACATGACAAGTGGACTTTTGGGGCTGAGATGTGTGTATTGGTGATAAGGAGGCTGCTCAGGAAAGTCAGACAAGTTGATTGGGGCTGAGTTCGAGGTTGGTCGTGGACGATAGCCATTGAACTCAAAGAACGGGTAAGGTCCTTGAAAAATGGTAACTGGAGATTTAGAAGTTTTTATCACAAGTGATACATGAGAGTTGTTTTTGGTGTTTCTAGGAATTGTTTGAGAACAAAATGAGAAGAAGAGGTGACCGGGATCGTGGCAACTCGAGGACAGACAATGACCGGTCTAATTGTCAATTTGGGAGGTAGTCTCTAGCTTGCAATTTTATGTTTTCATTATGAGAATAGATTAGGGATGAAAGGACGACACTAGTGGACTATATAGAACTAAAAAATGGGTGAAAATGAATGAAAATCGACCACGCTGGTTCAGACAGAACCAAACCGGTCTGGACCGGTTTACAGAAGGTTGAAGACGATGAAGGCGCGTGGCTCCCACGCGCAGCCACTTTGGGTGGCGCGTGAGCGCGCGTGAAGCCTATGCTGGGCATGTGTTCAACATATGAAATGATGTAATCGATGTAACAAACATTTTAAGACTGGTTTCGAGTCGATCGGACATCGTCTCGATATGTTTCGGGATGTCTGAAGGTTTTAGGCCTCGGTTAAAAATAGTTGAAAATTCGGAAAAATTACGGCGCTTTACTATAAGCTTTATGAAGTAGTTAGTGACCTTATTATGGGATTTGGACAGGTTCGGGAAAGCCGGTGATAGCGGATTAGCCAGGAACGGCATAAGTGCGCACGTATCGAGGCGGCGATGCTAATGGTCTGTGAGTGGACTTTGCTTTCAAATGTATGATGCATGCATATATGTTTTTATATGTTTTCTATAAGTGATTTCTATATTTGTGAATTGATATTGATGATTTATGATTTTGCACGGATTTCGAGATAAGTCCGTATTTGCACGTTTTACGAGTTTTCGATTTCTCTATTGATTTGATCTGGGTTTTGATGATTTGATTTCAATGGTTTACGATGGATTTTGGAAAAGTGATTTTGGACTGGAATCCCTGTTCATGTGCTTTCGATAAACGAGATTTCAGTTTTGGAACTGGAGTTCGGAAATGATGTTTCGGATTTGGTTTTGAAACTTGAAAGGGAAATTCTGGATTTGGGCTCGGGATGATGGTTCCGGATGCTGGCTTACGGAATCATTATTGCGAATTCGGATATGGATTTTCTATGGTTTTCACTGTTGATTGAAAAATGGTTTTGGGTTTAAAGACCCGGAAAAAGAAAAAGGGCTGGATCTGGTTTTGAGTTTAAAGAGTCGATTGATTGACGGGGGAGGGCCCTGGATTGATATATTTTGAGTTTAAAGACTCGGTTATGTTATCCCCCGAGGCTTGTTGATTGTGTTTTGAGTTTATGACTCGTTGATATCCCGGGAAGGCCAGATTATACGCATGGTTTTGAGTTTAAAGACTCGGGCGCACTTGAGATCCAACAACTAAATCGATTGATGTTTTTCATTGGTTTTTCACTGGTTTTCAGATGTTTTGGGCAATAGCCCAGATGATTTGGTTTTGATGAGTTTTGGGCTGAGTTCCCGTACTTGATAAGAATTTATGATTTTGGGCTGAGGCCTTGGATTTGAATTGTGGAATTGAGGAAAGGAAATGATTTGGGTTTTCAATAATGGTTTTCCTATCTCGGATATGGAATGGTTTTATGGAATGAGTTTTATATACATGCATTGGTTTTTAAATGTAGGGTATAAAAGTACTTTTCTATAAACTGTTTTCTAAATTTACTATTTATTTTTGTCCACTCACAGTCTTTTGTGTTTTCGATACCCTCCAGATTGTTGCGGTACGGGCTGTTGGTCGAGAGAGACGGAGACATCGCACACGCGATCCACAGTAGATTCTTCGCGCTCTGGGAGGTCTGGAAGTTTTTAAACGGTTCGTTTGGGAATCCCTTGTTTGACTTACGTGTCGCATGGAGGTTGGTCGTCGGTTAAGCCTTCGTGTCACGTGTAAGTTAGACGGGAGCATGACTTAGCCCTTAATCCCGGGGGATTGGGGGTGGGTCGTGTCAAATTGGTATCATAGTGAGTTTTGTGCGCTCTGCGTGACGTTTGGCTTCCAGAGTAGGTGGTTTGTCGACTTGGGTGTTCTGATGCTACTGTGGATTGTGATGTCTCGATGCGGTACATCCCGTCATCAACCTGGATACGTGAGTAATAATGCGAAATCGTACGCTAGTTATTGGCGAGAGTACGAGCGACTGGGTGATGCGTTGCCCGATACGCGATTGGGTGTGGTACTTGCCAGCCTTGGGTCAGAAAGGATAGCGTGTTCGACGCTGGATATGTTCGATAGTCGGTTGGCCTTTAGGGTCTGATGGAGTGACACCGATAGATGGTCGACTGTGTGCTAAGGTGCTTTACCTAAATGGTGAGATACGATTGATGGTCGACTAGTTAACAGGTGGAGCCTGATGACAGCTTATTGCTCTGGCGGTACGCATGGGCTGAGGAGGCCGGTTGACGCTGGCTTGTCAGGCCGGATGACCCATTGGTGACCTTTTGGCCAGTTTGGTTGAATTTGGACTTGTGCCGCTACGAGAATCTGAATGCCTATAGTGGCAGGGTTTAGGAACTACTTTGAGATCCGAGGGATTCCCCCCTAGCGATGGATACTGGTTGATGTTGGTGTGTAGAGTTATGATAAGGGATGGTCTTGGTTGGATGTGACGACCCGAGTGGTAAGGTTGTAGTGAACCAATAGCTGTTGCGGATTTAGATAACCCGTATGACGGGGATGATTTGAGAAACCCCGTGGGATGACTGGTCCGAACTGTGAGTTCCTTGGAGAGAAACCCAGAAGATGTTCTTAGTTTGGGAAACCTGAGTTGGTGGTTATGGCTTGGGCCGACTTATGGCCAGATTGAAGATGGTGTTGCTAGGTGCAGTCGAGGAGGTGGATAATTGGTGGACGACTCTTGACGAACCAGTACGATTGTGGCATTTGGTTGAGCATTGATTTTCTCAGAGTTGTGGCTTACGAGGGATGTCAGTTCCTTCGACACGTGCATAGATTCAGGGTTTTGGCTTAGTGGGAGCGGAGGATTGGGACTGGTGTACTTTGAGCACTAGATCGGAAATGATGTACCACGAGCTGGGATGCTTGGTCGGATGGGCACATTGAGTCGAGGTTATGGCCAGTTGTGAGGTGTCGATGTCTGGTAGGAACTATTACCCGAGCAGGGATATGTGATGACCATTGGTAGGTCATGTTTTAGTACGAACGGTCAGGATACCATTAGTTTGTCAGAGTAGCGCAGCGGAAGCGCGGTGGACCTATGCCTCGTGTTGGATCGGGCTAGGTTGGTATGGTCGGGTTTGACCATCTGTCAGGTTGATTTTCGTGGGCTTATCCTGATGTGTTAAAGATGCCGAAGGTGGCATTTGGGTGATGCCGAGGCCCGTGCTTGGTGATTTCCTGAGATGAGTGATTGACAACTTCGCGATTAGTTATTGAGGAGTCCGAGGAGAGTGATTATTGATTGTGATCTCGAGAGTTTGTTACGAGTATGATAGTGGTGCTCGGGGTTGAACCTCGAAAAGGTTGAGATGCGATCACCAGAATGAGTGATGATTGAAATCTTTTTGGATGTACATAACCAGGGATAACCGACAGGCGAGTGGTCAGTGAGTTGTTTTGGCTACGGACACGTGGCTGTGATGCATAGGAGTTCTGGATTTCCTAAGTGTAGTAGCGGAGTTGGTGTGTTGATGGTTGTTGCGATTTAGATGATGAGATGTAGTGTTGTTTCTGAGTGACGGATGCTCTGGAGTAGATCTAGGTGATGCAGTGATGGCACTTTAGGATTTGTGAACCCCCCCCCCCTTGATAATAGACACGTGTGGATGTGTTCAAGATTAAAAAGAGTATTTGGTGACGTCAGGGAGTGGCTTGTGTGGCGAGTATCAGGGGATGGTGTTTAGATGGAGTAAGGTAATGACTTGGTGGAGGACCATTTTGCGTTCCGTTCTAGGATGACCGGAAGAAGCTGAGGAAGAGTGACTATACCTGATCGATCTGGGTTATTGAAGAGAACACACAATCTAGACGTGTCTCGAGCCGTGTGGTAGTCTCGATTAATTTGATCTAATGCGGTGGTCTGATCATTGGTGGGAAGAAGACGAAGTAGGGAGACAGTAAGTAAGATCCACTTAAGCGTGGCTTAGGATTGAGGTTTGTGGACCAGGAGGATCGTAAGCAAGATAGAGGTTGGATTTTCTAGTGGTTGGGAGACCCATGAGACTGGGAGATTTGGAAGGAACTTAAGTTGGATTTTCTCGGCAGACTTGTAGTTCAGCGTAGTAGTAAGCTTGGACCGATGGACTGCAAAATTGAAGTGTGATTGGCGTGTAGTCAGGTGGTAATCTGTAGGGCTACGAGGATGCTTGTGTGCCCTGGAGATACACTGTGAGGGTGACATGTACACTATGGCGTTTTTGGATGGACTTTGGGAGTAGTAGAGCTCAGCTGATGCCGATGTGGTTGATTAGTGGACTTACTGTCGGATGTCGTTGGAAGTACCTGAGGATAAACTCTACAAGCTGTGTTTGAGGTATTCTAAAATATCTTTGTTTTATTCAAAGTATAGGGTTGTGGTTGCGTGTGTTTGGTGGCATGCACCGTGATTTTGGTTGGTTGTGATTCGTGCATATACTTGAGATGTGTTCCGATGCGATTGGACGTGCATCATGATGATCTGGTAAGAGTTGGTGATCGGCTTGGTGCCGAGGTATTGTTGGTTATCTTCTGATTAAAGCTGTTTCGATGTGATTAACTAGATGGGTTATGGCACGCTGCAGGTAAGGATTGGATCCGGGTAATACTGAGTGATTTGATGGGTTATGGCAGGCTGCAGTGTTGATGTGAGCTGAATGCTCCGAGCCATGAGTGGGTCGTGGGACCCTGACATTGAGATGTTTGACCATGGTTAAACCGGTTTATGATAGGGTCCAGTTATGGAGAGATAGATAGTATGGAATTTGGATGGTGCTCCCACAGTTTGACTTTTTGGTGGTTCATGGAACCACTGGTGAGATGATTGGTTGACCTAGGGGTCTAGACGAGTACGTTGCGACTCCGGTGAGGTCGGTGCGAATCGCTGACAGAAGTAATACGGATCGTTGACTAAGTCTTGATGCATGGAGGTACCGAGGTCAGTAGATGTCGTCTTGAGAAATGGGGTACTTGGGATTTGTGCCCGTTGACGGCAAACTGACACGATGTACTGAAGTTTTGGTATGAGGTATGCTTGACTCGAAAAAGGATCAAGGATGATGAGCCTAGTAGCAATGGTATTGTGGCGTAGCTACTATCCGTGAGAGTCGGCTGGTGCGAAGTTAGAGGTATCTCAGGTACGAGTTGGAAATGTGTTGACCCCGATGAGGAAGGGATGATCCGCCAGATGGACTGAACCTTGATAGATGGTTCGCTTGACCGAGTTGGGGTGACAATTTGGGAAATGTCAAGATAAGTTGGATTGGTAGGTGCTAGATACCAGGTAGGAGACCTAGGTGTGAGATCAGTTGGATTTCCTCCAATTAGTTACGGAAGTACGAGATTCGAAATTTCGGGGATGAAATTCTTTAAGGGGGTAGATTGTAACGACCAAGGATTGAAATATCGTTATCGACGGATATATCGCTAGTCAAATTTACGGATATCTCGCTCCAAATATCGTTATCGATATCGATATCGTTTACGGTCAACAAAAATGACGGAAATTCGGTCAAAAATTTGAAAATTTGGAATGAAACTTTGGGAAAAACTGAAGTACCCAATAATGTCTATATAGGACTAATAAAAACTGTAAAATAACTTTGATATAATAAATATTTGATGAATAATATGATAGAATATAAGTCTGGCGATTAACTAACAGTAGAAAACCTTAAAGATAAACTTAAAATAAAACATAATTTTATTGATAACATTGCACTATGAATACTTTACACATTGTTATAAATATGATAGAATATAAGTCCGACGATTTTGCCCTTGGAAAAGTCAAAGCGTTGACTTTTTGTTTGGTACGCCGTTTGAGGGTTCCCCAAAGACCATTATGATGGTATCGAGATCCTAACTTCGTAGACATGTAGCACACCAAAATTGGGAAAAGATTGGATGAAATTGATCGTTTTGCCCCTAAGTCAAAGAGTTGACTTTTTTTTGTGAGGACCCAGATGTATTATTCTTGTGTATTCGGGTTGGGTCATGTCACTAATATAATAATAATAATAATAATAATAAATAATTAATAAATTAATGAAAGAGATTGAAAAACCCTTCTCGAGAACCAAAACCAAAACAAAACAAAAAATAATAATTTCATATTAAAAGATTAACGATTAGAAGAGTGTAGAAGATAGGTGGCTTTTTCATGTTTTGTCCTCATTTAATCAAAAAGATTAAAGCCTGAAGCCTTTCTCTCTACCCAACTATTATCTTCTCCATTCCTTCCTTTTTGTGACCGAAGACACCAACTAGCACCTCCAGGCTCCAGCTGACTCAAGTAGCAAGAGCACCTCCATTCACGTTGTCTGGGCAAGCCGAAGTTGGGTTAGTGATTCATCACGATCGCCATTGCCTGTAGCTCACGAATAAATTTTGGTGTCGGTGTATAATGTCAAATATCAGGAGTGCTTCGAGGTTGTTTCAAGGTTCGTTTACCCCCAATTTATACTTTCCCGGATGAAATCGATTGTGAGTCCGTGAGTGAGTATCTTTTTTGAATCCATTTTGTTTTTTGTTTTTTCCTAATTTTTGTTTGCCTGGGAATCATTGTATGTTGGAATTTTGAATGTTTGAATCTGATTGAATCAATTAGTTTTATTAAGTACGAATTTCTGTTGAATCTGTGACCTATCTGTTCATGATTGTTGTCTTTGTTTTATTTTGGTTTCTTGTTTCAAACTTCAGAACATGGGTTGGGGCTTTTCGGTCCAAAATCGGTGATGTCGACTAATATCATCGATTATCGCAGATATTAGACGATATTGGGCGAAATCGACGATTTCGTAGGAAGAAACTCCTTCCCCCTTGCTTATCTGCCGGTGGCCAGAAATCTCGCTATATCGAGTGATATATCGGTGATTCCGGCGATTTTTCAATCAATGGTAACGACCCGTCATGGAAATCGGGATTTGATTAGTGGTTAATGACAGATTAGTAAAGTTAATCGGTGTTTAGTTGGGTGTTTTCAGAAGGACGGTACGAAATGATGATTTTGCCCCTAAAATGGGCAAAAATATTGACTTTTCATTCGGGCTGTCAAATGGACTTTGACCGATGACCGTGACGTAGTTCGAGATGTCACGAGTTCATAGACAGGTAGCACATCTGATTCCGACATCCGAGGAGAAAGTTATGATGTTATCGAGACGCTCAGTCCGTAGACAAGCGACATGCGTCAATCAGAGTTCGAACGTGAAAGTTACGGGTTTTGAACGACAAGGGGCATTTTCGTAATTATACGAGGATGGACAAAAAGGTAATTTTGGGGGCTGAGATTAGGTGAGTCAGCCATTGTAGTGAGTCACCGTCTTGTCCGATTCCGATATCCGCGGAAAAAGTTATGATGTTATCGAGACGATGAGTCCGTAGATAGGCGGCATGCGTCAATCGGAGTTCGGACGTGAAAGTTACGGGTTTCGAACGACGAGGGGCATTTTAATAATTATGCGAGAATAGGTAAAAAGGTAATTTGGGGGCTGAGATTAGGTGAGTCAGCCATTATGCGCATGGAGGTACCGAGGTCAGTAGATGCCATCTTGAGAAATGGTGTACTTTGGATTTGTGCCAGTTAACGGCAAACGGACACGATGTACTGAAGTTTTGGTACGAGGTATGCTTGACTCGGAAAAGGATCAAGGATCATGAGCCTGGTAGCAGTGGTATTGTGGCGTACCAACTAGCCGTGAGGGTCGGCTGGTGCGAAGTTAGAGGTATCTCGGGTACGAGTTGGAAATGTGTTGACCCCGATGAGGAAGGAATGATCCGCCAGATGGACTGAACCTTGATAGGTGGTTCGCTTGGCCGAGTTGGGGTGACATTTTGGGAACTGTCAAGATAAGTTGGATTGGTGCTGGACACCGGCTAGGAGACCCATGTGTGAGATCAGTTGGATATCCCCTAGTTAGTTACGGAAGTACGAGATTCGGAATTTCAGGGACGAAATTCTTTAAGGGGGCAGATTGTAACAACCCGTCCTGGAAATCGGGATTTGATTAGTGGTTAATGACAGAGTAGTAAAGTTAATCGGTGTTTAGTTGGGTGTTTTCGGACGGACGGTGAAAAATGACGATTTTGCCCTTAGAATGGGCAAAAATGTTGACTTTTCATTCGGGCTATCAAATGGACTTTGACCAATGACCGTGACGTAGTTTGAGACGCACGAGTTTATTGACAGGTGGCACGTCCGATTCCGACATCCGAGGAGAAAGTTATGATGTTAGGAACTTCATGGGTAATTTGGTAATTTGGTTAAAAAAGGAAATTTGTTGACTTTCCATACGACATGAAATTTTCACGAACTTCAAGGACCGTTAGATAGATCTCGATGCCCTGAATACAACGACAGGTGGTAGGTGACATTTGGAGTTCGGGAGATAGAGTTACGGGTCTAGGACTACGAGGGGCAAAATGGTAATTTTTGCAATTAAGGGTAAATTGGTCATTTCCTGCATTGGGATTTGTGCCCAGTGACTAATAGACATGTGGTTTCCTAGGGATGGTTGCTTAATCAAATTAGGACACTTTTCCCCTCTCTACACACTTGTGGAACCTCCTCCTCACCGCCTTCAACTTATTCTAAACGTGTGTGTTATATGGCAAGGATTTGGGAGAGAAAAACAGAGGCATTCGAAAGACAAACCTATTCTAATACCATTGATCTTCCTTATTTCTTTTTACATTGTGAATGAAAAAGGAAGAGTAGAGAGTGAGGATTGTGTTGGTCCTGTCGCGACGAGCCATCGTGGACGGTGGCTTAAGGACGAGAGAAAACAGAGAGGTTAGTGTACCCTGTTTCAGTCGCATGACAAGTGGACTTTTGGGGCTGAGATGTGTGTATTGGTGATAATGAGGCTACTCAGGAAATTCAGACAAGTTGATTGGGGCTGAGTTCGAGGTTGGCCGTGGACGACAGCCATGGTACTCAATGAACGGGTAAGGTCCTTGAAAGAGATTTAGACGTTTTTATCACAAGTGATAAATGGGAGTTGTTTATGGTGCTTTTAGGAATTGTTTGAGAACAAAATGAGAAAAAGAGGTGACCGGGATCGTGGCAACTCGAGGACAGACAATGACCAGTCTAATTGTCGTTTTGGGAGGTAGTCTCTAGCTTGCAATTTTATGTTTTCATTATGAGAATAGATTAGGGATGAAAGGATGACACTACTGGACTATATAGAACTAAAGAACGGGTGATAGCCGATTAGCCGTGAACAACATAAGTGCTCGTGTATCAAGGCGGCGACGCTAATGGTCTGTGAGTGGACTTTTCTTTCAAACATATGATGCAAGCATATATGTTGTTATATGTTTTCTATACGTGATTTCCATATTTGAGAATTGATATTGATGATTTATGATTTTGCACGGATTTCGAGATAAGTCCATATTTGCACGTTTTACGAGTTTTAGATTTCTCTTGTGATTTGATCCGGATTTTGATGATTTGATTTCAATAGTTTACGATAGATTTTGGAAAAGTAATTTCGGGCTGGAAGCCCTGTTCATGTGCTTTCGATAAACGAGATTTCGGTTTTGGAACTGGAGTTCGGAAATGATGTTTCGGATTTGGTTTTGAAACTTGAAAGGGAAATTCTGGATTTGGGTTCCGGATGATGGTTCCGGATGCCAGCTTATGGAATCATTATTGGGAATTCGGATATGGACTTTCTATGGTTTTCACTGTTGCTTGAAAAATGTTTTTGGGTTTAAAGACCCCGAAAAAGAAAAAGAAAAACGGCTGGATCTGGTTTTGAGTTTAAAGATTTGGTTTATTGACGGGGGAGAGCCCTGGATTGATCTGTTTTGAGTTTAAAGACTAGGTATATGTTTTGAGTTTAAAGACTCGGTTATGATATCCCCTGAGTCCTGTTGATTGTGTTTTGAGTTTAAAGACTCGTTGATATCCCCGGAAGGCTTGATTATGCACATGTTTTGAGTTTAAAGACTCGGGTGCACTTGAGATCCAGCAACTAAATTGATTGATGTTTTTCACTGGTTTTCAGATGTTTTGGGAAATGGCCTGGATGATTTGGTTTTGATGAGTTTTGGGCTGACTTCCAGTACTTGATAAGAAATTATGATTTTTGGCTGAGGCCCTGGATTTGAATTGTGGAATTGAGGAAAGGAAATGATTCTGGTTTTCAATAATGGTTTTCCTATCTTGGATATGGAATGGATTTATGAAATGAGTTTTATATGCATGCATTGGTTTTTAAATGGAGGGTATAAAGTACTTTTCTATAAACTGTTTTCTGAATTTACTATTTATTTTTGTCCACTCACAGTCTTTTGTGTTTTTGATACCCTACAGGTTTTTGCGGTGCGGGCTGTTGGTCGAGAGAGACGGAGACATCACACACGCGATCCACAGTAGATTCTGCGCGCTCTGGAAGTCCGAAAGTTTTTAAACGGTTTGTTTGGGAATCCCTTGTTTGACTTACGTGTCACATGGAGGTTGGACGTTGGACGTTGGTTTAGCTTTCGTGTCACGCGTAAGTTAGACAGGAGCATAACCTAGCCCCTAATCCCGGGGGATTGGGGGTGGGTCATGTCATCAACCATTCAATTTCCTAAACTGAAACTGTGAGACTCAATTCGAATTGAGAGGAAATAGAAAAGAGAAGGGGAAAGCAAACTCAGTAAACTCGAAACCCTACCTGAAACCTTGAATTGAAACTTGGGATTGAATTATGAAGTTTGTGATTAATCGATGGAAATAGAAATGAGGATGAGCTTATCGAGACTTAAACGAGTCGAATGGGATCGGAATTGAGCGTAAATTAGTGCAATTATCCCTTGTCTGACAGGTACTGAGGGGTAGTTTCAGGACTTCAGTTGACTTGTCAGATGGGAGCAGGACCGGGCACAGTTATCAAAGTCCAGTTGGGACGGGTCCTGTCAGTACCTAAGCAAGATTTTCGTTTGATTAATTAATTAGGGGGTAGTTGATTGTTTCTACGTGATTAACTAACCTAATCTAACATAATCTATTATTTACATGGTCAACTCATCTTTAACCTAAATAATTCATAAATTATGCCAATTCCAGAATCTACGAAATTCCATAACCTTAATTCTACGAAATACAAGCGTATTATCTCAAGTACATGCTGAGAATTTCCCTAGACACTTTCAATGATAAAGACTCGGGAATTGCCCTAGAGATCTAATCAAGCATTAAGCACAACATACAAGTATAACAAAAACTAAGATATTGAAACACATGGAAGATTATTGGAATTCATAAAAGATATAAAACCATAATTATATTAAAGATCAATCCAATAAAAGGATATTCAATAGAAAAAGAAAATTACAGGGTAAAGGGATCATGTTACACTTTTTATCTAGGGAATTGCCCTGGGGATGCAAAGTGGCTCAACACTCCTTGGTGAGGCAACCGTGAATTTCCCTAGATTGTTGTGGATGAAAGTAAAGATCAATCCAATAAAATGATATTCAATAGAAAAAGTCAATTACAATGTAAGGGGATAATATTACTCTTTTAATCTCGGGAATTTCTCTAGAGATGCAAAATGGCTCGACACTCCTTGGTGAGACAACCGGAAATTGCCCTAGATTGTCATGGATGAAAGTGTTTGTCGCGGAGTATGGTGTAATTGGCTATTGCTAAAGAAATCTCAAATTTATTGAAGAGGGAAATTTGGTTAAGCAGAGCTTTGGTACAAAAAATGGACGACCTTTACAAATAACCTAAGTCTCCCTATTTATAGGAGAAAATTAATTCTCAAATAAATAGGAGTTCATAATTTAAATCCTAAAATAAAAATGATTAAACTAATTAAATTAAATTTCTAAACGATAAAGGTAATAAAAATCATAATTAAAAAGGTTTTCTAGATAAAAAGGAAACAAATCCAAGCTTGACTTGGACAAATTTTCCTCAAAAAGGAATGAAAAAGGTGCTAGAAATTAAACAAGCGTCGGTTCGGTGGAAGCCCACCAAAATTGGGAAAGATTTTTGGCGGTCAAAGTAAAGTCAACGTGCAAGGAGGCTGGAAAGAGGCGTTAGGTAGGCGTCGGCCGAAAGCTTGGAAGATGGTTAAGTAAGAGCGCTGAAGCATGGCTAGAGCAGTTCGGTGCATGCAGGCCGATCTGGCGTTGCAGCGTTCGGTACATATGCGCCGAGGCTTGGTACAATTGTTCAGTAGGCGCCGGTCAAATGTAATTTCGGCTGCCATTTATGGATTCGGTAGGAGTCTACCAAATTCATTCGATCTTTTTGGTGGCGTCCTTTCATTCGATCATAACTTCTTCATTACAACTTCGATTGAGGTGATTCTTTCGCCTAAAATCTCATAATTCTTAGCTTTATCGAATTCTGCACACTTCTCACAAATTATATTACTTTCTCCATTTTTTTGGTATTTAAATAGTAAAATATAAGCATAAAGGGCATAAAATGATGCTTAATTCAAGGTTTATCAGTCTTTAACCTAATAGTGAGGGTAAGGATAGGAAGCTAAGTGGCGATGAGCCCCATATAGATTCTGTTTGGCACTACATGCCATGATTCAGTGAGGTTTGACCCCGAGGAGGGCTGAGTATGACGACCTCTGAGAGTCGTGATTGACGATTGGTCAGGATGGATGTGGTCGTTGATGACCCTGAGATTGATTGGATAAGTTACCAAGAGTGTGGTACTTGTGGATCGGATCCTGGAATGGACCAATCAGTGGAATATACGGTTTTGAGCAGATTGTACAGACGTTGAGTTGCGCTCGCGGGGACATAGTTTTGTGAGTCCTGAGCATTGGGTACAAATAGCAATGATAATGGGAAATGCTGCAGACCAATCCGCACGAGGTTCGAGGTAGACAACGTTATTGACGGACATGGATGAGACTATCCAGAGTTGGGTGACATTTGAGGAACGTACTTATGTTATTTTCGTCCAGTCATATCGAGATACGAGAGAGGTGGAGTATCTCGGGAGGTGGAGTTTATCTCGAGAAGTTGAGTTCCTCCAAAATATGCATGAAATGTGACGGATGTTCGACACAAACAGAGGGTTGTGACCTTATCAAGGTAAGATCATGTTCCAGTGACGACCGATACGATGAGGATTCGTCAGTCGTGTTGGGTTGCCGAGAGGTGAGATTCCTGCATTTAGTGTAGAGGAATATGATTGCTGTGATATGGATGCACCTGTGAGTAGTGCATGTTAGATGGTACAACAGTAGAGTATTGAACAATCTGATCGATGTGGTACAATCATCAGATTAAGTCCGAGATGGACAAGGTATGATAATCGGACGGGGCCCATTGTTGATTATATAGTGAGTACGGGGTTCAGACATTGAATAATGGGCGCTAGTTCAAAGTGGCTTTAGAGGGTTCAATGATTATGTGAGCATGGAGCTCAGGGTCATGTGGGCCAGAGGAACCTTAGTGATTATGTGTGATTATCTCTGCTAGAGCAAGTATTCGACGGGGTCCAGATACACCCTGAGTGTATCAATAGGATAAGTGAGATATCGATTTGTGTACCCATAGGATAAGTGAGATGTCGATTTCTGTATCGACAGAATGAATGAGATAATAGTTGGGACTTTAGAAGTGTTGGGATAACAGTGCTAATCACTGAGTGACATGAGGTATTGTATGAGGTATCCTGATATGACTTTAGAGCGAGGCGAGATTAGAGATTGCGCAACGGAAACGTAATGGAGCCGATGAGTACCGGCTTGACACGATGGTCTCCAACTATAAACCATTTAGTGACAGATGATTTGAGATCTCTCAGTGAGAGCAAAGATGTCAGCTTGGATTGTTAGCTGAGTAGGGTCATCGAACTGAATGTTGAATAGGATGTCAGCTTGGTATAGCAGGATTGTCGGCCTGGATTGTCAGCCGAGTAGGACGGTAAGATTGACTTGTCAGTTTGGATTCTGAGCACACCTGCGTAGGTGACAGGTTAGATTAACGAGTGTCGATGTCTTGTTTGAGACTTGAGATTGAGCATTGGACGTTACCAGTGACGGTAGGTCACTCTTGGATACGGTCACGGTGGATGAGCAGAGCTGAGTTTCAGTATTGATCGTTGGGTTGTAGTTAAAGTCAAGTGACGTTTGGTTTATGTTGCGTACTTTGGTTGGATGTTGGATGTGTACTTCAAGATGGAGGCAGGATTGGATTTCCATAGTGGATTGGGTCAGTGTGAATTTTGGGGATGAAATTCTTTAAGCAGGATAGATTATCAAGAATTAATTAAGGACTAATCCAAATTAGTCGAGGATTGTTGGACGATCGTGGTAAAATGATGATTTTGCCCCTAGACAAAGGTAAAATGTTGACTTTTGACTCGGGAGGTCCAATGCATTTGGATCGAGGACCGTTACGTAGATCAAGAAGATATTAGTCCGTAGCTAGGTGGCCAGTAGAAATTGGACATCGTACGGGAAAGTTACAGGTCACGGAAGATTCCAGAAACTATTTACGATTGCACGGTTTTTGGAGAAAGTGGATCTGAGTTGTCTATAGTGGGACCCAAAATATCTAATATGGACCAATGAATGAGTGACTTACAAGTGTTACCCATCCCATTGGCCCATTTCCCCATCTTCATGCATCACCATCATGTTCATTTCTTCTTCATTTTTGCATTCAAAATCGTACCCACCCCTAAACCTTCATCTTCTTCGTGTTTCCTGATTTAGAGGGGTAGAATGAGAGATTCAGATGGAGAGATGGACGAGGACGATGGTAGGGACGGCATAGCCGTCGCGAGATGGCCGAAAACCAGTGAACCCAGGTAACCTGAAACCCACTTAAATCGGTTTTTGATTTTGAAACGTTTGAGACACGTCCTGAAGCTTAGGTAGTGTTTGTTGAGTCTTTGCGAGGTTGAGGAACAAAAAATTGAAGGCCGAGTCTGCTGGAATCACATAGGGGACAAGCTTGACATTTGGCCGTTAGGATTCGAGATTGAGAGGTAAATTCTAGACCTTTTCTTGTGATTTTGAGGTCAGAGAACCCTTCCTGGGAGTGAGACGAGTCTATAGGAAGAAGAACGAAGGAAAATGGTGGCCGGACGGCGTAGAAACAACCATGTTAGATTTCCTGGTCAAACAACCCGTTACAGAGGTTCGAGTCGACATAGTTAGAGGTTGACTATGATGACGTGGCAGTCCATGTCATCACCTATCAGACTTGTCAAGCCACGTGGCCAACCAGAGGGTGACAAGTGGCTAGGTGTTAGGTCCAGTCAGTAGTGACGTGGCAGTGTCATGTCAAATATGTCAGACCACGTGGACCAATGGGGTAGTGCCACATGGCAACATGTCAGAGGGTGTTAGCTAAAGTGGTAGGTCTACGTTAGCATTATCAGACCACGTGGACCAATTAGGTGGTGCCACGTGATAGTATGTCCGGTTATCAGAGCTGACCTGTCGGTGACACGTAGCAGCAATCATGGGGTGCCATGTGTCAGGGTGTCTGACCTGACAAGTGTAAGACCTGTCAGGATGACATCAGCAGCTGATGTCAGCGTTGACAGCGTGACATCAGCGTTGACCGTTGTTGACCAGAATTTGATCTGCGCGTGAGGGCGCGTGGGCATGAATTTTGAGGCCAAATTGGTCTAGTTTGAAAGGTTTTGACATTTTGAATCAAATGGTGGTGGTTTCAGGTCGATCGGGGATTGTTTGATAGGTCATTTGGAGATTTTTAGCCTTAAGAAACGTGTTCGGGACACGTTGACCATTCTTGTAGTTTTAAGGATTTATGATTAGGACTTGTATAGGTTGGTAGTAACCTTTAAGTATGATTTGGACAGTTCGGGAAATCTCGGAGAGTATGCACTAGCGCCGGATTGGCTTGCGGCGCGGGTTGCAAGCGAGCAGCACGAACGGTCTGTGTGTGGACTTTTGATTTATAAATATGGTGCATGCATAAATGTTTTAGATGTTTTACGATATCTGTTTGATGTGATTTTGATGGTTTCACAGAGAGGCATGAAACAGACGATTTGATTATCAATTTTAAGTACTTTCATGGAGATGTGTGAAATTGGTAATTCGGGCATGAGACCCAATTGATTTAGACTTTGACTCGGATGATAGTCAAAGATGATTTTGAACAATAAAATGGTTTATGGATTTGGAAATAATATTTGGGCGTGAGTCCCAGTTTATTTATAGTTTGACTTAGAGTATAGTTAAACATGCGGAAATGTGATATCGGGCTTGTGACCCCTTTGGAAAGATACGGACTCTGTGTGTGTGTCTATGGGTATTTTGTTATATCGAGTTGTGACCCTGTTTCAGATTTATTGAAAGACATTTCGGGCTTGTGACTCTGTTGGAAGGCTATGGACTCCGTGTGTGAGGCTAGGGCGGAAACCCTATGAGATTGATTTTAGGGCTGAGACCCTACGAGATTTGATTTGATAGGATTCAAGGAATCATGAACTTATGAAATTCTTTCAATGTTTTAAAATGATGGTTATGAGAGGGCCTCCAGTAGGGAATGTGTTCCATGTTGCGGACCCTATGTTATGATGCTCGCCTCTAGGATGTGTTATGTTCCCCCCTCCCTGGAGAGGTCACGATGCACTGCTTATTATCGTGCAGCCGAGGGATACTCGACTCAGGAATGCTGATGTTATATGAGATCAATCGTTGATATGTTCACAATGATATGTGGAACGTCAGCCAGTGACGTGTTCACGATGACATGCTCGGATGACACGACCAACCCCCAATCCCCCGGGAGTAAGGGCTAAGTCATGCTCCCGTCTAGCTTACGCGTGACATGAAGGCTAAACGTCCAACCTCCATGTGACACTAAATCTGGACAAGGGATTCCCAAAACGAACCGTCCATAAGTACCGGACATCCCAGAGCACGCAGAATCTACTGTGGATCGCGTGTGTGATGTCTCCATCTCTCTCTACCAACAGCGCGTACCGCAACAACCTGGAGGGTATCGAAAACACAAAAGACTGTGAGTGGACAAAAATAAAGGATAAGTTAAGAAAAACCTTTTATTAGAAAAGACATTTATACCCTCCATTCAAAAACCAATGCATGCATATAAATCCATGTCATAAACCACTTTAATCCAACTTATTATAACCATTCATAAAACCAAAAGCTAGAAGTCATTTCACTTTCTCAAATCCCGGGCCTCAGCCCAAACCATCGAAATCCATATCATCCGGGGCATAGCCCCAAACCATCGGAAAACCATTAGTGAAAACCATCATTTTTAAAAATCATCAAGTTATCCTTGAAATTCAAAACACATATGAAATCCATTTCAACCAATCGAACCTGCTGGATCTATCCGAGTCTTTAAACTCCCGAGTCTTTAAACTCAATAGGTCTACAGGGGAAATCACAATATCCGAGTCTTTAAACTTTCGAGTCTTTAAACTCAATTCGGGTCTTTAAACCCAATCCGGGCCCGCCCCGTCATAATCATATCTGGGTCTTTAAACCCAATAACCAATCTAGAAAATCCAATCCAAAAACTATTTTAAAACCATTTCCAAATCCATGTCCAATCCGAATTCGAAATCACCATTTCGAATTCCAAGCCGAATCCAAAATCATCATCCCGTAAGCTAGCATCCGAAACAATTATTTCGAATCCAAACCCAGAAATCCACTTTCAAGTTCCAAAATCAAATCCCGAATCGTCACCTGAAATCCGATTCCAAAACCCGAAATCGCCTTTTATGACCTAGGCCTCAAGCCCCAAAACACTTTTCCAAAATACTTTTAAATCATTGAAATCAAATCATGGTTCAAAGTCCAAATCATCGTATCAAAACCACTATCAAATCATACTAGAAAATTGTAGCTCATAAAACGTGCACTTTCGTAAATATCTCAAAATACGTGCAAACCCGTAAATCATCAAGCTCATAATCATAAACATAGAAATCACATATTGAAAACATTTAAAACATTTATGCATGCATCATAAGTTTGAAGGCAAAGTCCACTCACAGACCATTAACGTCGCTGCCTCGATACGCGCGCAATTACGATTTCCCGGCCAATCCACTATCACCGGCTTTCCCGAACCTGTCCAAATCCCATAATAAAGTCACTAACTACTTCATAAAGTTTATACTAAAGCCTCGTAATTTTTTCGAATTTTTAACTATTTTTAACCGAGCCCTAAAACGTTTGGACATCCCAAAAACTATCGAGATGATATCCGATTGACTCGAAACCAGTGCCAAAATGTTTGTTACATCGAATACTTTAAAAGTCGTGTTGGAACCTTCCTCAAAATCTATGCCACGCGCCGACACGCGCCACCCAAAGGGGTTGCGCGTGAGCCTCACGTGCCAGCACTGTTCATCTTTAACCTCTAGCCGAACCGCATCGGAATCAGCCACACTCTACGATACCCAAAGTCCAACCAACATCATCATAGTGTACTTGTCACCCTCACAATAAAATCTCCAGGGCACACAACTTCCTCGTAACTTTACTGATTACTACCTACCGACAGGCCAAACACGCTTCACTTTTGCAGTCCGTCTGTCCAAGCCAACCATTAGGCTGAACTACCAGTCTTTTGGGGAAGTTCAACTCAAGTTCATTCCCAGTCTCCCAGTCTCCTGGGTTTCCCGACCAATATGAATTCCAATCGCATCTCAACTACGAATACAGAGCAGACCCAACACCAGACATAAGTCCAATATCCCTACGTATACGAGATGGACCACACGCGTCCTTCACAACTCCAAGATGGTCGAGATATTCAACATGTGTCTCACATACAATCCTCCTTATCCACAACAACTCAAGCCTACGCCAGAAATGTCCCAATCCCGATCCACTTACTCCTAAGTGGATCCCACTTCATGTCCATACAACTCTTACCATCAGACCATCACATGGGTTCTCTTCAATAACCTTATATCGATCAGTTATAGTCACTTCTTCTCCGCTTCCTTCCGTCATTCTTCAACGGGACACACAATGGTCCTCAACCATGTTATCATGGTTACCTTAATCTATCTTAACACCATCCCCTGACACTCGCCACACAGGCCACACCCGGCGTCACCAAGTATTCTTTCTACTCCTGAACACATCCACAAGTGTCCACGATCAAGGGGGGTCACAACTCCTAGAGTGCCTCCACTACGCCACCCGAAGCGACGCTAGAGTATCCAACCCTCAAAATCAACAGTGGTCTCATCGTCGTAATCACAGCATCTCATGATTCCGAGATTCCAACCATGGGACTTCATACTCAAGTATACCACCTCCAGACTAACTGTCCAGACGTCAACTCCTCTACGGGACGTAGAAAAGTCTACACCTCCTACGGATCACAACCACGTGTCCGTAACAAAACCAAATCACCGACCAACTTGACTGTCGGTTTTCACTGGTTATGCACATCCAAAGGATGTCAATCATACCTCCTTCTGATGTTTGCATCCCCACCTTTCCGAGGTTCAACTCTGAGCACCTGCTAAAATATGAGTCACCAACTCTCAAAATCCTCAATCCCCAATTACTGACCTCGGACTCCCCAGTTACCACCCTCGACGTTGTCAATTACCAAGTGCCAACCTCGGCATCACCACATGATGACTTCGACATATGCCGACATATACTAACACATCAGAGAGAGTCCACTAAAACCAAACTCACGAACGGTCAAACTCGACCATACCAACCTAGCCCGATCCAACACGAAGCATAGGTCCACCGCGCTTCCGCTGCGCTAACCAATGACATCCTGACCGTTCGTAACAAACATGACCTACCCATGGTCATCACATATCCCAGCTCTGCTCATAGTTCCTTCCAGACACTGGCATCTCACGCTTGGTCACAACCTTAACTCACGATATGCCCATTGTACCATAACAAGCCTCCCCGCTCGTGGCACATCATCCTCTATCTTGTGCTCACATCACACCTGTCCCGAACCGCCGCTCTTACCAAGCCAAAACCCTCAATCTACGCTCGGGTCAGGGGAATTAACATCCCTTGTAATCTACAACTCTAAGCAACTCAATGCTCAACGAACGCCGTAGTCTCACTAGACTCGTCTAGAGTCGTCCACCAACCAAATACCTCGGCTGCATCCCAGCAGCACCATCGCCAATCCGGCCGTAAATCAGCCCAACTGCAACTATCTAACCACAAACCCCAACTCACGGTTTCCAGACCAGTCATTCCACAGGGTTCCTCAAATCATCCTCGTCATACGGGTTATCCAAACTCGCAAAACCGCTAGTTCACAACAACCTTACCACTCAGGTCGTCACACCCGACTAAGTTCATCCTTCTAATCCTCAAAGTAGTTTCCTATACCCCGTCACTCGAGGCATCCGGCTACTCGTAGCCGCCCAAATTTGATCTTAACCAAACTGACCAAAAGGTCACCAAAAGGTCATCCAGCCTCCTCGGGCCACGTGTACCACCAGCTCAATAGGCTGTTATTGGGCTCCACATACCGACCAGTCGACCATAAAGCATAGCTCATTGGTTACCATCCAGGTTAATCACGCTGGCATACATCCGACCTTATGGTCCAACCAACTATCAAGCATATCCAGCATCAAACATGCTAACTACTCCGGCCCTAAGCCGACAAGTAACACCTCCAATCGCGTATCGGGCAACGCATCACCCAGCCGCTCGTACTCTCGCCACTAACTAAGCCACTAGCTATTACTCCCGTATCCAGGTTGATGACAGGCTGTTCCGCGAGACATCACATCCACAGTAGCATCACATCACGCTAGTCAACAAACCAACGGCTCTAGGAGCCAAACTTCATGCAGAGCGCACAAAACCTGCTCTGATACCAATTTGACACGACCCACCCCCAATCCCCGGGATTAAGGGCTAAGTCATGCTCCCGTCCAGCTTACACATGACACGAAGGCTAAACCGACGTCCACCTCCATGTGACACGTAAGCCGGACAAGGGATTCCCAAAACGAACCGTCCATAAGCACCGAACTTCCTAGAGCGTGCAGAATCTACTGTGGATCGGGTCTGTGATGTCTCCGTCTCTCTCTACTAACAGCCCGCACCACAACAACCTGGAGGGTATCAAAAACACAAAAGGAAGTGAGTGGACAAAAATAAAGGAGAAGTTAAGAAAAATCTTTTATTAGAAAAGACATTTATACCCTCTATTCAAAAACCATTGCATGCATATAAATCCATGTCATAAAACCACTTTAATCCAAGTTATTATAACCATTCATAAAAAAAAAGCTAGAAGTCATTTCACTTTCTCAAATTCCGGGCCTCAGCCCAAACCATCGAAATCCATATCATCTGAGGCATAGCCCCAAACCATCGAAAAACCATTAGTGAAAACCATCATTTTTAAAAATCATAAAGTTATCCTCGAAATTCAAAACACATCTGAAATCCATTTCAACCAATCAAACCTTCTGGATCTATCCGAGTCTTTAAACTCCCGAGTCTTTAAACTCAATAGGCCTACGGAGGAAATCACAATATCCGAGTCTTTAAACTCAATTCGGGTCTTTAAAACCAATCCGGGCCCGCCCCCGTCATAATCATATCTGGGTCTTTAAACCCAATAACCAGATCCAGCAAATCCAATCCAAAAACCATTTTAAAACCATTTCCAAATCCATGCCCAATCCGAATTCGAAATCACCATTTCGAATTCCAAGCCGAATCCAAAATCAGCATCCCGTAAGCTAGCATCCGGAACAACCATTTCGAATCCAAACCCAGAAATCCACTTTCAAGTTCCAAAATCGAATTCCGAATCGTCATCCTGAAATCTGATTCCAAAACCCGAAATCGCCTTTTATGAACTGGGCCTAAAGCTCGCAATCACTTTTTCAAAATCCATTTTAAATCATTGAAATCAAATCATAGTTCAAAGTCCAAATCATCGTATCGAAACCATTATCAAATCATAGTAGAAAACCATAGCTCGTAAAACGTGCACTTTCGTAAATATCTCGAAATACGTGCAAAACCGTAAATCATTAAGTTCATAATCATAAACATAGAAATCATGTATAGAAAAAATTTAAAAAATTTATGCATGCATCATAAGTTTGAAGGCAAAGTCCACTCACAGACCATTAACGTCGTTGCCTCGATACACGCGCAATTACGCTTTCCCGGCCAATCCACTATCACTGGCTTTCCCGAACCTATCCAAATCCCATAATAAGGTCACTAACTACTTCATAAAGTTTATACTAAAGCCCCGTAATTTTTCCGAATTTTTAACTATTTTTAACCCAGCCCTAAAATCTTCGGACATACCGAAAACTATTGAGACGATTTTCGATTAACTCGAAACCAGTGCCAAAATTTTCGTTACATTGAATACTTTAAAAGTCGTGTTGGAACCTTCCTCAAAATCCGTGCCACGCGCTCACATGCGCCTCCCAAAGGGGCTGCGCGTGGGCCTCACGCGTCGGCACTGTTCATCTTCAACCTCTAGCCGAACTGGGTCCAGACTGGTTCGGTTCAGGCCAGTCCAGCCGAATCGGTGGTCATGGTTCTTGTTCATTTTTAGTCCAAATTCGATCCTAGTTCTTTCCTTAATTTCGTCCAAGCATCTAGGATTGTTCTAGCTAATTAAAAACACAAAACTAGGCTAGGTGATTACCTTCCCAATTTGCAGAAAAATCCGAAATATTCCTCCTTGGTTCCCAGCTACCACCGTCGTCCTCTGTCCACGGCTTCAATTCCCCTGAGCTCGTCTCAGCTTCCAAAAGCACCCCTGACTCATCAAACTGATAAATAATGATCAAGCCTCAAGTTGCCAGGTTCGAACCGTGGCAGAGAAAACAAAGTAATTCAGAAAATGTCTCACCTTTCCTCTGGCCGACCGTCATGGCCTAAACCGTACTCTTCAGGTCGTCCTAGTCCCCTTATTCTCACTAATCACCACCAACCGATGAAGGGCACAGAGGTTGTACGTAGAGAGTTTCACGACAATTTTCACAGTTCTCTCTCTGCTCTGTCTTCTCACACTCACAGAGCGTCTCACTTGTTCCTCTTCTCGCACAATCCCACTTTGATCGACTCACTCACTTGGACACAGAGCACAGACAACAGAGAATTTCCCCCTGTCGACTAAGTCCTCTAGTCCTATCTGTTTCTGTTTTCTCCATTTTCCTCCTCACTGTCTTCTCCCTTAATCTCTCTGTTATTCACTCAGACGCACACAACCAGCACTGAGCCCACACATCTGAATAAAAAATGCACAATTTCCCTCTGCCCTGTTTTATGTTCATCGATCAAATATGTGAGAAAAGGCTAGAACTGCCCATAACTTACCCACGTGTCCTTATCTACCAAAGTCTGGTGAAAATATCCAAGAAAGTAGGGATAGATGTCCTCATCCAATTGCTCACAAAATTCTATGTTTCCAAAAGACCATTTTACCCCTAACGTCCAATTTACCACTTTACCCCTCACGCATTCAGCTTCATATCTAAATCGTCCGACGTCCTATGACGGCGTGCCGCCTGTCGTTGTACTTAGGGAATCAAAACCTACCTAACGGTCCTCGAAATGCGTGACAATTCCATATCATATGAATAGTCAACCATTTGCTCCTTTTCGCCCAAATTACCAAAATACCCTCAAACTTCCGAACATCATAACTTCCTCCTCGGATGTCGGAATCGGACGTGCCACCTGTCTATGAACTCGTGACGTCCTGAACTACGTCACAGTCATCGGTCAAAGTCCATTTGACCGTCCAAACTAAAAGTCAACTTTTTTGCCCATCCTAGGGGAAAAACGGTCATTTCGCACCGTCCGTCCAAGAGTACCCAAATAATCACCGATTAACTTTACTAATACGTTATTAACCACTAATCTAGTCTCGGTTTCTGAGACGGATCATTACATCAGACTTGAGCAGTCTTGGAGTTTATGTGCACGCGTTGCTTGGATATCGTAAATGATGATGATGATGATGTTGATATAAGATGTGATAGATGTTTTTCGCCGGTATTGATTTAAGGAGCAATATTCACTGATTATGGATTTGAAAAGCTAAATGATTTTACTTTAGGAAAGTATTTGATAACTTGTTTTCTGATGCATGCATGCTTTTAAGTGAAGGCTATAAATGTCTTTTCCGTTAAATTGTTTGTGGAAATTGTTTATTTTTGTCCACTCACAACTTTTATGGTTTTTGATATCCTTTAGGTTGATCACAGATGCGGGTTGTAACAGAAACCGAGACACCACATGCTGCGGTGCAGACCACAGATCTTGGCGCACTCTGGATAACCCCGAGCGAGTTAAGGTTTTATTCCTGGTCTAACACGCGGTATCAAACGGAAGCAGGACATCCCGCGTAAATCCTGAGAGATTAGGGATGGGTCCTATCATTGCGCATAGTAAGGTGCCTTTTTCTAATTCCTCTCTCTTTCTCTCTCTCTCTTACTTGTTTGAGACGTTGTTGGTTAGAGTTGATGTGTTTCACCATATTCTGGTGCATCCTTTTTCATATCCTTGTGTTTTGGAAGTTTTCTTTTAAGGGCTTTGTCAAGCATGAAGAAGAAATTTTTGTGTTTGCTTGTAAAAGGGCAGATTCAGGAGAAGAAATATTCAAAGTGGGAGGAGGCAGCATGAAGGTAGAAGTTGCTATCTCTTGCTCATCTTCAGATGGTAGCGTGAGCGGAAGTTTTTCCATGAACAACTTAGGATAGTTCATTCTTTTTTTCAAAACTGGAAGTGCTTTAAGGTGAGATTCTAGTCATAGCTACAGTTGTGAAAGCTTTATAACAGAATGGTTTGGGTGGGTATGTCCTAGGCATTTAAAAAACTTGTTTCCCCTCCAAATCTTCATGCTTTAGCAGTGAAGTGCAAACTGCTGAATGTTATTGCAGATAAAGGGGCAATTACCTACTTGTTTACATTTGAAAATAAAATATTAAAGTTGAGGAAGTTAAGTTAGAAGCTGCAGCAATTGGCTACTACTGAATCTACAAATCTTGAACATGTTTCAAACTTACCCATGACTTACAAAAGTAGATTGTGAGGTGTATATGGAGCTACCAAGTCCAAGTTGCAGCAAGTAGGTTTCAAAAAGCTGTTGTCATTTGAAAAATAAGAGGTCTGGTATAAAAAGTTCTCTTCATTCTCTGGGGGTGTCATAACCAAGTACAAAAAGGTCTCATATTTTTCTTTAGAGTGTCATAATATGTCTCTTCATTCTTTCAGTGCATCATAGCCATGTGGCATTTTGATTATTGTGATAGCATTTCCAAGTTTATTTGGGAGTAGAAATGTAGATACATCTTAATGAGTTCTAAGCAATTTTCAGTTGGGAATTTGGATACTATTTTATTTTGTTGTAAATTTTGTATGGAAAAATATTTTACAAAAAAGTAATAAAAAATAAAAAATCGAACATGAAATATACTTGATGAAGAAATTTGATAAACACAATAGAACATTCTTGAAATGTTTGAAGTGCTAATCACATTTAAAGGATTCTACAATTTTAAATCATTTTCGAAATCCAACGACTAACTCAACCGTCCATAATCATTGTATGTACCTATAAATTGCCTACGCAAAGAATTAGAAAATTTCGAGTTCTCGAGCCAAGGTAACGGTGCGCTGTAAATTGGCGGCTACGAAACACTTTGTGACAATTGAATGACTTTAACACTTCAAAATCTTACGATATTTGACGTGCGAGCTTTAAGCCTACAACACCACGAGCAGAACGGTCAAGATCTTCTACTTCATTTATTCGGATGCCACTTGAAGAAGTATTTTGATAAACACAATGGAATACTCTTGAAATGTTTAAAAGTCTTATCACATTTAGAGGATTCTATGATTTTAAATCATTTTCGAAATCCATCGATCGGCTTCCATACCCATAGATCATCTATGAACAAGATTAGAAGATTTCGAATTCTCGGGACGAGGTAACGATGCGCTGTATTCGACGACTACAAAATGTTTTGTCACGATCGGATGTCTTTAACCCCTCAGAACCTTACGATATTCGACAGGCGAGGTCTAGGGTTGCAAAACTATGATCAAAATTTTAAAGATCTTCTAGATTGTTTGTTCAAATCCCACTTGAAGAAGAAATTTGATAAACACAATGGAATATTCTTAAAATGTCTAAAGTGCTTATCACATTAAGAGGGTTCTACGATTTTTAAAACATTTTCGAAATCCATCGACCAATCCAATCGTCCATAATCATTGTACGTACCAATAGATCGCCTATGCAAAAAATTGAAAAGTTTCGAGTTTCAGGGACTAGATAACAACGCGCCACAAATCAATGGCTACTAAACATTTTGGGAAGATTGGACAGCTTTAACGCCGCAAAACCTTATGATATTCAATGGGTGAGATCTAGGGGCACCACACTAAGAATTGAACGGTCAAAATCTTCTAATTTTCCCGTTCGGATGAAGCTTGAAGAAGAAATTTGATAAACACAATGGAACATTCTTAAAATATTTAAAGTGCTTATCACATTTAGAGGATTCTACGATTTTAAATCATTTTCAAAATCCATCGATTGATGCAACTATCTATAATCATTGTAAGTACCCATAGATTGCCTACAAAAAAATTTCGAAATTTTTTACTTCTCAGGACGAGATAATGATGTGCCGCAAATCAACGGCTACGAAACATATTGTGACAATCAGACGACTTTAACACCTCAGAACCATACGGGATTCAACATGTGAGGTCTAGAGGCGAAACATCATGAACTGAACAACCAAGATCTTCCAATTCGTTCATTCGGATGCCACTTGAAGAAGAAATTTGATAACACAATGGAACATTTTTGAAATGTTTAAAGTGCTTATAACATTTAGAGGATTCTACGATTTTAAATTATTTTTGAAATCCAACAATCAATCCAACTGTCCATAATCATTGCACGTACCCATAGATCATGTACACAAAAAATTAGAAGATTTCAAGTTCCTGGGACGAGGTAATGATGCGCTATAATTCAATACCTTCAAAATGTTTTGTGTTGATCAAACGGCTTTAACACCTAATAATCTTACGATATTCGACATGCGAGGTTCAAGGGAATAAAACCACTAGCTGAACGATCAAGATCTTCTAATGTGTTTGTTCAAATGCCACTTGAAGAAGAAATTTGAAAAACAATGGAACATTTTGAAATGTTTAAAGTGCTTATTACATTTAGAGCATTCTAGGATTTTAAATCATTTTCAAACTCCATCGACCGTCCAACTGTCCATAAACATTGTAGATATTCCTAGATCGCCTATGCAAAAAATTAGAAGATTTTGAGTTCCTGGGACAAGATAATGGCGCACCACAAATTAAAAGCTTCAAAACATTTTGTGATGATCAGACAGCTTTAACATTTCAAAACCTTATGATGACGAGGTCTAGGGGTGTAACACCACGAGATGAACGGTCAAGATCTTCTAATTCATTTGTTCAGATGCCGCTTGAAGAAGAAATTTGATAAACATGATGGAACATTCTTGAAATGTTTAAAGTGCTTATCAAATTTATAGGATTCTACAATTTTAAATCTTTTTCGAAATCCATCAACCCATGCAACTGTTCGTAATCATTGCACATACCCACAGATCACCTACACAAGAAATTTGAAGATTTTGAGTACCCAAAACGAGATAACATCACCGCAAATCCACAACTACTAAATATATTGTGATGATCAGACAATTTTTACACCTTAGAACCTTATGATATTTGATGGGCGAGGTCTACGGGTGCAACACTAGGAACTGAATGGTCAAGATCTTCTTATTCATTTGTTCATATGCCATTTGAAGAAGAAACATGATAAACACAATGGAACATTCTTGAAATGTCTAAAGTGCTTATCAAATTTAGAGGATTCAACGATTTTTAATCATTTTCAAAATCCATCGACCGATCCAGCCGTCCACAATCATTGTACATACCTATAGACCGCCTATGCAAAAATTAAGATTTCGAGTTCCAGGGACGAGATAGCAATGCATCGCAAATTGACGGCTAAGAAACATTTTGGGACAATTGGATGGCTTTAATACCCTAGAACCTTATAGAATTCAACGAACAAGATCTATAGTCACAACACCACGATCTAAATGGTCAAGATCTTACAATTTGTTCGTTTGAATGGAAAAAATTTGATAAACACAATCGAACATTCTTAAAATGTTTAAAGTACTTATCACATTTAGAGGATTCTCCGATTTTAAATCATTTTCCAAATCCATCGACCGATCCAACCGTCCATATTTATTGCACATATCTATATATCACAAACTTAAAAAATTTTAAGATTTTGAGTTCCCGCGCGAGCCATAATTCGATGGTACGAGACGTTGTGTGACAATTAGGCAGCTTTATCATTTCAAACCCATATGATATTCAACGGGCTAGGTCTAGGGGTGCAGCACCACGTTTTGAACGATCAAGATCTTCTAATTCGTTTGTTCGGATGTCACTTGAAGAAGAAATTTGATAAACACAATGGAACATTCTTGAAATGTTTAAAGTGATTATCAAATTTAAAGGATTGTACGATTTTGAATCATTTTCGAAATCCATCGACCGATCCAACCGTCCATAATTATTGCATGTACTCATGTATTGCTTACACAAAAACTTATGAGGTAATGGTGCGTCGCAATGCGACAGCTACAAAACATTTTATGGTGATCTGATGGCTTTAACACCTCAGAGCCTTATGATATTCAATGGGCGAGGTTTAGGGGCACAACGCCACGATCTGAACGGTCATGATCTTCTAATTCGTTCGTTGGGATACCACTTGAAGAAGAAATTTGATAAACACAATAATGTTTAAAATGCTTAGCACATTTGAAGGATTCTATGGTTTTAAATCATTTTCGAAATCCATCAACTGATCCAATTGTCCATAACCATTATACGTACTCATAGATCGCCTACTGCAAAAATTAGAAGATTTTGAGTTCCCGAGACGAGATAACAAAACGTTGCAAATTGACGGCTATTAAACATTTTTTGACGATCAGATGGATTTAACACCTCGGAACCTTACGATATTCGGCGGGCGAGGTCTAGGAGTGCAACACCACGAACTAAACGGTCAAGATCTTCTAACTTTTTTGTTCGGATTCCATTGAAAGAAGAAATTTGATAAACACAATGGAACATTCATGAAATGTTTTAAGTGCTTATCACATTTAGAGTATTCTTCGATTTTAAATTATTTTCGAAATTCATCAACTGATCCAACCTTCCATAATCATTGTACATACCCATAGATCATCTGCACAAAAAAAATTAGAATATTTTGAGTTCATGGGACGAGACAACAACGCGCCGCAAATCGACAGACAATTAGAGTGCTTTAATACCTCAGAACCTTAATATTTGACAGGGGAGGTCTAGGGTCGTAACACCAAGATCTGAACGGTCAAGATCTTCTAATTCATTCGTTCGGATACCACTTGAATAAAAAATTTGATAAACACAATGGAACATTCTCAAAATTTTAAACTGTTTATCACATTTAGAGGATTCTATGATTTTAAATCATTTACAAAATCCATCGACCAATCCAACCATCCATAATCTTTGTACGTACACACAGATTGCCTACGCTAAAATTTAGAATATTTCAAGTTCTCATGATGAGATAATGAGGGGCCACAAATTGACGACTACTAAACATTTTGTGTCGATAAGACGACTTTAACACCGCAGAACCTTACGATATTCATGGGTGAGGTTTAGGGGCACAACCTCACGAGCTGAACGGTAAAGATCTTATAGTTCGTTCTTTCAAATGGCATTTGAAGAAGAAATTTGATAAACACAATGGAACATTCTTGAAATGTTTTAAGTCTTTATCACATTTAGAGCATTCTATGATTTTAAATTAGTTTTGAGTTCCATCGACCGATCCAACCATCCATAATCATTGTACACGCCCGTAGATCACCTATGCAAAAAATTAGAAGATTTTGATTTCCTTGGATGAGATAACTGTGCGCCACAAATCGACAACTACAAAACATTTTGTGATGATCAAATAACTTTTATACCTCAAAACCTTACGATATTCGATATGCGAGGTCTAGGGGGTGCAATATCATGAGCTACATGGTCAAGATCTTCTAATTCATTCATTTGGATGCCACTTGAAGAAGAAAATTGATAAACACAATGGAACCTTCTTGAAATATTTAAAGTGCTTATCACATTTAGAGGATTCTGCGATTTTTAATCATTTTAAAAATCCATTGAACGATCCAACCATCCATAATCATTCTACGTACCTACAAATTCCCTACGCAAAATAATTAGAAGATTTCGAGTTCCCAAGATGAGATAACGACGTGTCCCAAATCGATGGCTACTCAACATTTTGTGACTATCAAACGGCTTTAACACTTATGAACCTTACGATATTCAACGACAAGGTCTAGGGGCACAACACCACGATCTGAATGGTTAAGATCTTCTATTTCGTTAGTTCGGATGGCAGCTGAAGAAGAAATTTTATAAACATAGATGGAACATTCTCAAAATGTTTAAAGTGTTTATCACATTTAGAGAATTCAATGATTTTAAAACATTTTCAAAATTCATTGATGGACCCAACCGTCCATAATTATTGTACATACCCATAGATCGTCTACGTAAAAATTTAGAAGATTTTGAGTTCCTGGGATGAGATAATGGCTCGCCGCAAATCGAGAGCAACTAAACAATTTGTGACGATCAGACAACTTTAACACCTCAGAACCTTACGATATTTGACGAATGGGGTCTATAGGTGCAATACCACGTTATGAACGGTCAAGATCTTCTATTTTTTTTTTCACAACCTACTAGCTTTGTCTATTAGAGGTATATATCTAATAGGATAGATTGTCCTATACCCCTCACAGGTGGTATAGTATTTGTAATAATTTCTCTTGTCCATTTGTAATAATTTCGACTTCTCCAACTTTTATTTGTATTATGACAGTGGTAGTGTAGCCTTATGGTGTAATAATTAGTCAAGTGGATAACTATGTTATGTAATTGTGTTCGCTATTAGTATTCAACCCATGAGTCGGCATACAAAATAATTAAAACACAATTGAAATTCAACTTAAGAAGACGACATGAGTAACTTCTTAGCAAAATATAAAGACTTACATGTGATTATAATTGAAAACACATTACAAGAAGGCAATATCCAATTTATTTCTTATTGATGGTTACCCATTTTAGTTGGGTAGTCAGGATCCCAACAATTTGAAGTAACTCATCCCGTTGTTTATGTGATTCTGCTACAGTGCTTTCATCTCCAAAATTACTTTCAACTTCATTGGTCGAAGATGATCCGCATGTTTCGATTCCAAGAGTCAGAGCATTATTATGGTAGTGTTGACATACTAATGATAAGCCTTAATACCTTTCTATCGTGTTTTATAGAATTTATGAACAAATGCTATACTGATACACTTGTTTTTTAGCTTCCTCCCAACTAACATATATTCTAGGTACTCGACCCCTAAATACCACCCAGAGTTTCTCCATTGATTGAAACCCTTTGAAGAAGAATGGAAGCCTTTTTTATCTGAAGGTATGGAAGTTAGGTGAATAAATATCTGGATTTTCTACTTGCCTTTTTCGAAACAAATACATTGCAACATTCATATGATGTAAAATTAATAACTCATCACAAAGAACGACGTTGAAATTCAGAGGTTAGTGTTAATAATGAAACCATAAAAAAAGATGTCAAAATTTGATTAAGAAACTCACCATGGCATTTAACCACCCTTCGGGCTCAAATAAAAGCCAAGAAAACTTCATGCTAACACTGCCAACATCAAGCTTCAAGTCCTCCCTGTATCATCATATTTTAATTCCAATGTTTAGATTATGGAAAAAAAATAAGCAAACCGAATAACACATAAATTTATTGTAGATACACTTAGTATGGGTTGGATTTCCATTTATTGAAGAATTTAATCATTGTGCATACATCATCTTGTGGAATCTCACTTGCAAAGTTGTATTTGTATGGCTACGAGCCTTTGGAAACAACCATCTTCCTCTTTTAATGCATTGGATTTGTGAAAGGGGGTCAAATGGGTGTAACTATACTCTTTCATTGCTCTCTCTTCTCAACATCTGGTGTGTCCTTTAGAGTAAGGAGAGGAACCGACATCAACACTCCACCAAATGTTGAATTACTCTCAATCACTTTCAGATCAGCATCAGATTAAAGACATGAGTCTCTGACTAGTGGTTTCATAATTTCTACGAGGGCCTCACAAACCTTTAAGTAAGGTCCACTTCCAACAACATGGGCCGGTATATATATAGTAATGTCTCCACCCATCATTGAACCATCTATAGCACTTTTTTCATTGAAGACACGATGCTAGGGACAATCTCATCAAAAAGGGAGACAATAAACACTCCGACATCAATCATGTGTACTTCATTTTTCGCTGTACAATTCATTAGATTGGTTAGGTACCTTTTCACCTCCATCGTCCTCCTTCAAAATTGCCTCATCTTCCACTACTCCATCATCCATCTTCTCACTTGCCCCACCCCTCACTACTTCATCTTCGCATTGCAATTTCTTCTCACAGTGCTCTATTGCAGGCCTAGCCTCACTTTCATACAAACAGCAGGATCATCACTGCTTCTAACCATCAGGTCTTCATCACAGCATTAGCACTGCGTCTAACAATGGGGTCTTTATCAGCAGCATCAGAGCTGCTTCCAACCATCGGCTTTTCATCAGCACCATCAGCTATTGGTCAAACATTCCGGTCTCCACCAACAACATCTTCCCTCATATGAAATTCCTAGAATGAAGATGGACTTTCTTCACGATTAGCTTTCATTTTTTATGATAGCATAGAGGAAACACTCCTAATACGCTCATTTATGTCAAGAAATTATCTTTTGACGTTGTTTATTATAAATCTATGTTTCTCTCCCCCCTGGACACCCTCAACATTGTTATTGATTTCAAGGTTTCTGACTCGTGTATTCAATATTTGATTCTGCTCTACAAGGGCTGTCATAACTGATGCCATATTGACTACAAGATTCCTCAGCTCACCAACATCCAGTCCTTGAGGAATGGTCATCTTCGGTAGAGCAAAACAATTATCATCTTCATCGATAGGGCACTGACTCTGTCCTGCATCACGGTTATCCCTCCCATCTAAATTTTCACCCATCTCATTAGGAACTAGGCTTATCACCTTTGCCTACAATAAAAGAAAAGAACCAATGCATGAACGAAGGGTTAAGTAGAAGAATAGTGTAATCAAGACTAAGTCATATCATATTACAAATATTCTCGTATTGGAAAATCTGCCTTTATATTTTATGGAAATCGGCCTTCTTTCCCACTGATGCCAATTTCCAATGAAATAACAGGGGTAATCCCGATTTTTTATTGAATTAAGCATACTTTATTTTAGTAAATTCCGGCAAGAATTCAAAAATCCATACCTAAGAAGTGAAAAACAGAAAGAACAACCAATCCTCTTAGGTGTGCACAAAGGAATTAAATATATAGCAAGGATTATTTCAATATAATAAGGGTACATGCCAAAATTGAATAGGCGAACCCTCTGATCTTATAGTCCTTCCCACTGATCCCTCGTATTTGAGATCCCACTTCATCTTCATCCCCTTTTAGATCCAACAACTTCACCATCTTCATCTTCTTCCTTACATACTCTATCATTTTTTCCTTTCAAGCTTCCAACACCCTTTGCTTTCCCTATAGCCTTCACATTATTCCCATCTACCTTCCTCCTTGGTTTATGATACTCTGGCATAAGAATCCTTCCTAGTGAGTCATTTGTCATTGATAAGGACACTTTTCCTCAGAGGTACTTGTTCCAATTGTCTATATTTTCAAGTTCAAAGAACTTGCAGTTAATAATACATGTTTTTTCCCTTCTCAAGAGTATCGTTTTTGCAAAGTACATAAGGAAAATCTTTAGATGATCATCTTGAACAGTGTAGCCCTCCAATGCTAACTCTAATTCAAAAAATTTCATTCTATTCTTGTCGAGGACATAAATATCCTTAAATTGTCCGTCTCCTTGTCTTTGCTCCAAAAAGTTTGGCTTCTCATGATCGCTAGACAACCAAGTTATCACATAAAAGTCTTGAAGGGTGAGCTCTTTCACTTTATCCCCCAAAAGAAAGAAAACACTGTCACGTTCATTCATTTGATTGCCTGTAATCTTCCTAACCATTAACTCATGCACAATCGCGTTGGACTAATTCAAGTTGTATATCCTGAACAGCTTCCCAAAACATATATTCTCAATTTGCTGAAGTTGCTGAATTGTAAGCTTCTTCTTAATCAACCCTAATGTACGTTCGGGTTACAATCATGTTGTACCTTTGTACTCAATAACTCGTTTGGATCACCAAATGACCTACTCAATAAAACCACTCGACAATTCTCAAGTCTCACAGAACACAAAGACTCAACCAAACAAAAGAAAACAAGTATAACGTAAATGTCCACTAAATCAAAAAATGCAAGCACACAATATAGATCAAAGACACGTGCACACACACATATCACCACCAGATCAAAAAACGCAACAAAGAGTCAATCAATCTATAGAAAAGAAAGTTCTTGATGTTGGGCCAATTGACAAATTTTTCATCTTTACCTGGAGAAACTATGATGCACCTCAACGTAGGGTAGAAGATGTTTGTGGAGTTTTTGTAAAATAAAAGCATAGAAAAATAAATATTTGATAATAGTGGGAAAGAGAGAAACATTACCATTAAAAAAAATTAGAATTTTTTTATGTGCTTGTTATGAGAAAATATCAAAAAAGGAACAATAATTTATGCTTTCACCTCCTCATCTTTTTTATTTCAGATAAGTTTTCACCCAATGCTCCCATGAAGTACCCAGCTAAATGATATGGTTAACTATCATAAAACATTCAACAATATGATATATGTCTTGCAAGAGACTAACTTTAAAATGGCCTGCCCTTAAAGCTTCATAGTTATACGAGAATAAAGTATCTAAAGCAAACAACCACCTATTCATCAGAATACAACTCAAGTAAAAATGGATCAAAACCCTCATGCCTCAAGATTCACCATTTATCTGTTATACAATCACCCATTGACAAGACCCATCCCGATCCCCCTGGGACCATCCGAGGATGTGCCCTGCTCCAGTCTGACAATAACTCTAAAATACCGAAATTACCCATAATGGGTTTAAAGTTTTTCGAATTAAATAAATCAAGTTAAACATACGAGTTTAGAATTCAACACTGTCAAACCAGGGATAACACAAATACAAAATACGAGCACAAATGTTAGGTTGCAAAATTGTGCTCAACCTACCCAACAGGGTGTACAGGTGCACAACAATGAAATCTATGCCTCGGACTCCGGGTCCTCCTACTCTACCTCGGTTGCACGGCTTGGAGGGGTCAATAAAACAATAAAGACTGAATGGGCCAAAAATAAACAATGTTTCAAAAACCAATTTAATAATATAATAATCATAAGGTTTTACCCTTCTGTTTTCAAACTTGCATGCATTGAGTCAAAACATAGATAATCGTAATAGTATCATAGAATCATATAATCATATATAACCGAATAGGGAAAACAATCATAATAATAGTGCATTGTAAAACCCAACCTCGACATCCCTGATGTTTGGCATCCCCGATGCCTAATAATGTCACGGTCCTAAGGCTATGCGTGCCACTCGGGGTCTCAATCCCGAGTCTCCCCAGGGTCCACCTAAGTCAATGACCCTCCCTAGGGGTATCATCCATAACTGCATTCCTAATCGTGAGCTACCCTTCGGGTCAACCCCTCTCAAGCAGTGCGTCGTGATTACTCCAGGATACTACGAGACGTAAGGAGCAGACAGTAATCATAAGGTAGGTATACACAGTGCAATAGTATTAAATTCCACAGAAATCCCTGATTGACTCCGAAAAACGGTTCATCTATATCCAGACGGGTCTCATGCCCAAAACATCATAATACGTATAAAGCATACTCATATAATTCCAAGAATCGTCTAATCTCAATCGTAAAGTAAAACAGTAAAAATTGTTTTGCATGAAATCATTTCGAAATCAAAAGCCCACTCATACACGGTCTTCTCTGCTCAACGAACCGCCTAAACCTGTCCAAACACATCCAAAGGTCACTAATGGGCCCTACAAGTTCGAACATAAGACCCTAGAACAGTACTGGCCCGGGAAAGCCACCAGAACACGCTTCCCGAGGCATTAAACCCAATTTTGACCAACTTAACTTTCTCCGATCGACACGAAACCACAACCATTGGATTCGTATCGTCGAAACCTTAAAAATAGTGTCAGTCCCACCTCGAGATTTCCCCTCACACGCCCTCACGTACTGGTCAAAGAGAAAGTCAACGTTGGTCAACTATGATGACGTCACTACTGACGTCACCTAAGAGCTGTCAAGTCTGACACGTTTCAGACTCTAACATTGCCATGTGTCACTCCAGGATTGGCAACAGGTCTGACAGGTCTGACATGATGACATCAGCATGATGACGTCATCACCTCCTATCTCAGAACGGGTTGACCCGTGGACCTGTAATCAGGACGCGGAGACCCGAGATCTAACCCGGCCACCGTTTCGCCATTTCTTGACCATTTTCGATGAGGTTTCTTCTTATACCTTCATCTCAGTCCCAGCTATGGATCTATGCAACTAAAACAAGGAAAAACAGGCTAGATCTTTACCTTGGATTCGATAAACAGTCGCCGTTTTTTCCTCCGTCGATATCTTTGGATTCCGGCCGCCTCCTTCCTCGAAACCACGTCCTCGACACATGTCTCAGTCCCTAGAACATGTTAGGATCAACCCCAGTGATTAACACACGTCCAACTCTCAGTTTCCATTTTTGGGGTGAAACGGGTTACAGGTTCACTCACCTCCGCTGTGCTCGGCCTTCCTTTCTTCTCACCGTCGCCTTCCTTTGCCCCTTTAGGTTTTACTCTCAATCTCATCAAGGAAAGTGGTGATAGTGAGATGATGATATGATTATGGTTATGGGGGGGAGGGTTGATTTTGGCTGTTCACGATTTAGGGAAAGAACAAATATAATGAAATTGAGAAATGATGAAGATGGTGCACGGTGAGGATGAGAGATGTGAGAAGTGAATGAATTAAATAAACAAAAGTAGCCAATGGACAAAGATCCACAATTTAGGGAATTTTAGCCATGGGATGAGTGACACTTGTCACTCATCTAAGGGTCCCACATCAATTATTTACCCAATCAGAATTTAGGATTAATTTCAAATCCCGAGAAAGTAAAAATAAACCGATTTTGATCCCGTGACCATAACTTCCCCGTCCGATGTTCGATTTTGATATGCCGTCTGTCTACAGACTCGTGACGTCCCGATCTACATCACAATCATAGGTCAAAGCCCAAAAAGAATCCCAGTCCAAAAGTTAACTTTTTCCCCGCTAAGGGTAAAATGGTCATTTTGCATTAATTAATAGAATTTACAATAAAATAATGTTCGGGTCGTTACATCCTCGAAATTACTCAAACAGATGCGGATGTTGCTCCCACATTTGATCTTCTGGATCTTACGTGGCTTCCTCCACGTCATGATTCCTCCACAATAATTTTACCAAAGGAATTGTCTTGATTCTCATAACCTTGTCCTTTCGATCGCGAATCTGCACTGGTTGTTCTTTAAAACTCAAATCAGTCCTCAACTCTAACAGTTGTTTCGGAGGGACATGCGATTCTTTCCACACGTACTTCTGGAGCATCTACACATGAAACATGTCATGCACCATGGCAAGTTCTTGAGGCAAAGCTAACTGGTACGCTACTGAACTGATCCTCTCAATAATCTCATAAGGTCCAATATAATGGGGACTCAGCTTCCCACGTCGACCAAATTGTACAATTCCTTTCCATGGTGATAACTTCAAGCCTACCCAATCTTTGAATTCGAACTCCAGATCCCTGATCCGTCTATCGACGTAACTTTTCTAGCGATCCTGTGTCGCCTTCAACCTTTTTTTAATGAGCCAAACCTTCTCTTGGGTTATATCCATCAAATATGACGTTGAAGCTACCTGTTCCCCTACTTCTGTCCAACAAACAGGTGTTCTGCACTTCCGACCATACAATTCCTCATAGGGTTCCATCCCAATGCTAGCCTAATAACTGTTATTGTATGCAAACTCCAACAGAGGCAAATGCGTATCCCAAGAATCCAGAAACTGGAGTGCACAAGCCCTTATTATAGCCTCTAGTGTCTGAATAGTCCTCTCAGACTAACTGTCAGTCTGCAGATGAAAAGCTATGCTGAAATGTAGGTTCGTACTCAGAGCCTTCTGTAGACTCCGCCAGAATCTCGTAGTAAAAAGTGGATCCCGATTCCAAACTATCAACTCCGGTGTACCATGAAGTCTTATAATAACGTCCACAAACAACTGAGCCAATCGATTAGGTTTGAACATCTCACGCACAGGTAGAAAATGTGCCGACTTCATCAATCTGTTCACTATTACCCAGACTCTGTCATAACCACTCCGCGTCCTAGGTAGTTTGAACACGAAATCCATGGTGATGTGATCCCACTTCCACTCAGGAATCGAAAGTGGCTGCATCGCCCCCTACGGTCTCTATCGTTCCGCCTTAACCTACTAACAAGTCAAACATCTTCTGAAAAACTCAGCAATATCCCTCTTCATTCCAGCCCATTAATAGTGATCCCGGAGGGTACGATGCATCTTTATCCCTCCTAGATGCATAACATAGGCTAAACTATGGGACTTCTCTAGAATATCTGCTCTAAGCTCTGCCACTGCAGGCACACACATACTACCCTGTTTCACTAGAGCTCCATCGCCTCGGATGGAAAAATCCTGTCGCTCACCTGCCTCAACCCCAATCTGATAAACACACAAGGTAGGATCCTGAAACTAATCCTCAATGATTCGTTCGATCCGAATTGGTCGTATATGAAAACTAGCTAATAAGACTCCCTAATCATCCATTCACAACATGACTCCAGCCTTCTGGAGTTCCACAAGCAAATGAAGATACACCATCCTCAAGTGTGTAATCGAACCCGCTGACTTCCGACTAAGCGCCACTACATTCGCTTTTCCTGGATGGTATTTGATCGTGCAATCGTAGTCCTTAATCAGCTTCAACCACCGACTTTATCTCAGATTTAATTCCTTCTGTGTAAACAAGTGTTTTAAACTATGGTGGTCGGTGAAGATCCTACAAGGTTCTCCCTAAAGATATTGTCTCCAAATCTTCAAAGCATGTACCACTGCCGCCAACTACAAATTATGAGTGGGATAGTTCAGCTCATGAGGTTTTAGCTGTCGTGAGGCTTAAGCGATAACTTTTCCATGCTTCATCAGTACGCAATCCAGTCCCTGTAGTGTTGCATCGTTGTAAACCTCGAATTCTCCACTATTATCTGGAAGTGCAAGAATTTGTGCATGCTTCAACTCCTGAAACTCTCCTCACACTGGTCATCCCAAACAAACGTAACCCCTTTCCAAGTCAATCGGGATCAAAGGAGCTGCGATAGTAGATAAACCGTCTACAAACTGCCGATAGTAGCCAGCCAAACCTACGAAACTCCTAACCTCGGTAACCGTCCTTGGTCGCTCCTAGTTAGTCACAACTTCTGTCTTCTGGGGGTCCATACTAATCCCCTCAGCTGAAATGATATGACCCAGAAAGGCGATACTATTCAGCCAGAATTGACACTTGCTAAGTTTGGCATACAACTGGTTCTGCCTCAACTTGTCCAACACTAACCGCAAATGTTTCTCGTGCACTCTGGCACTCCTCGAATAGACCAAAATGTCATTGATGAACACAATCACAAACTTATCCAGGTACGATCGGAACACTCGGTTCATTAAGTCCATGAATGCAGCTGGTGCATTCGTCAATCCAAACGGCATTACCAAGAACTCGTAATGCCCGTACCTCGTCCGAAAAGCAATCTTCAGAACGTCATCCTCAGCAATTCTTAGCTGATGGTAACTATATCGACGGTCAATTTTAGAGAAATACTTCGCTCCCCGCAACTGGTCAAACAAGTCGTCGATCATGGATAAGGGGTTACAGGACCCATCCCAATCCCCCCGGGATTACCGTGGAATGTGCCCTGCTCCCGTCCAACAAGGGGTGTCAGACAAGGGATAACCAAGAGCCACTGCCCAAACGGGGTATCCAGAGTGCGCAAGGATCGATGGAGGAGGTGTGCAATTTCCCAGTCTCTTCTGCAATCGCATCCGTAATCAACCTGAAGGGCATTAAAACCAAAAGCTGTGAGTGGACAAAAACTAATAAGTTTATCAAACACATTTATAAGACATTTATGCCCTCCAATAAAAACGTACGCATGCCACGAAAACCAGTAACCAAAACGTTTGCTCAACCGAGCCATTAGGGCCTTAGCCCAAAAACCGTTAACCAAAAACCAAGTGTGGGAACTCAGCCCAAAACTGTGGAATACCACCACCAGACATATTAAAACCATGTGGGCCACCGCCTGAAGCCATAAATATAAATCCATAAATCCAAAACCATTTAGGGTCCCCGACCCGACATACCATTTCATAACCAATAATCCATTTTTACCACATAACACATATCCAACCGAAAAGCCATTTCATAGATTCATTAATCCATATTTTACCATTACCATCACTAGCATCCCTGATGCTTAGCGTCCCAGACGCTTGACGTCCCTGACGTCATATCTCACGGTTTAATAAGCTACGCGTGCTGCCCGGGGTCTCTCCGGGTCCATATCTCTGACATCATAGATGTCTGACGTCCCTGACGTCAATCATAGCAATCCTGCTCCTGAGTCATCATACGGGCCAGCTGCTCCGTATAATGACCCCTCGCAGGCAATGCACCGTGACTTCCCCAGTGTCCCAGACATCTGGAGGAGACCATCATATATCCTTGTATCCAGATGGTATATGGAAAACAGTTTTATTAAATCCTTTTATCACATCATTACAATGGGCCCTGCCCGAAATTTCCATAAAACCACGTAATTCCATTTAGGGTCCCTGACCCAAAATCACAATTATTAAACATAGGGTCCCTGACCCGAAATCACCATTATAATCTAATTGGGCCTCATGCCCGATTTTATGAACCACTAGGCCCACGACCCGATTTGTAAACCAACTGGGCCCGCAACCTGACTTTATAAACCCACTGGGCCCACGGCCTGAATTCGTAAATCAACTGGGCCCCTGGCCCGATAGCATAACTCAAATGGGTCTCAGCCCGATTTCGTAAACGACTGGGCCCCTGACCCGATTTCATAAAGCAACTGGGCCCCCGGCCCGATTCTCAAATGGACTCCAAGTCCGAAATTTCCAACATAATTGGGCCTCAAGCCTGAGTTCATATTCCCAATTTCAAAACCATTTCATCACATTATATCCAAGTTATAAATATGAAAAATCCATGTAAAACCGGAAAACCTCGATTTACGTGCAAGCACGTAAATTGCCTCGAAATACGTGAAACCGTACAATTTACCAATAACCAAATCAACATCATACAATCACAATCACAATCCATATAAAACAGTTAGGCATGCATAGAATTTATAAACCCAAAGTCCACTCACAGACCGTTTTAACGGTATGCCTCGATACACGTGCCATCGGTCCTTCCGGGCCACACCACTATCACCGGGACTCCCAATCTTGTCCAAATCACATTAGAGGGTCACTATCCTCATCATTAACATCCTATCAAAGTCCCGTAATTTTCCCGAATTTTTAACTATTTTTAAACTTGATTTAAAACCTTCGGACATCCCGAACAATATCGAGACGGTGTCCGATCGATACGAAACCAATCCCAAAATGTTCGTCACATTAAATAGGACAGAAGTCAGGTTGACCTCACCTCGAGATTCGTGCCCACGCGCCGTCACGCGCCGCCGTGAGTGGCTGCGCGTGAAACCCACGCGCCGTGAACAGTGTCACCATCTAACCCGTTTCTCTGATAAACGGGTCATCGTGACCCGCGGCCCAACCCGACTGGTTCTCAGTCAATTCTCAACCATTCTCAGTTCCGTTTGTTCCTACAAGATCGTCCAAGTTAGACTAAGGGTTCTGCGGGATTAAAAACTAGAAAACACGTCTAGATCGTACCTCCATGATCGAGAAGCTGACGGCTAAAACTCCACCGTCGACTGCTCCCAGCTCCGACCACCATTCTCCTCGAAAACGGTCCTCACAAACTCGTTTCATCCTCTAGATTAACATCCTGGTCACTAGATCGATTGTAGTACGGTAAAACCCATCCTGCCATTTTCACCCAAAAACAGGTTCACGGGTTCGAGGCTTACCTCGCAGCCGTGGCTACCGTCGTGGCCACCCTCATGCCCAGTTTGACTCCAGGAACTCCTTTCACCCCTCAAACACGATCAAAACCAGTCCACAATGATTTTCCAATTTTTGATTTTTCGGACCTCTTTGTTTTTCCTCTCCGTCGCCAACCTCGCCGTCTCCCGTCACCTCCCGTCGTTTCTCAAGCCTCACCGTGCAGCTAATCTCTCACACAGACCAACACAGAGGAGATTGGTGTGGTGGTTTGGACGTTTGGATGTTTTGGGCCGATTTGGTTCCTCTCGGGTCTGGGGAGATTTTTGGCCGTGCAGGGTGGCTGTGGGGCGGTGGTGGCCGTCTGGAGGTGGCTGGTGGTGGTGGTCGTCTGGAGGTGGAGCTAGGCAAAGGAGGTGGCCGTCTGGATGTGTGTTTGTTCAAGGGAGCAAGTCGTGTTCACGGGTTGAGAGAAATGCAAGTGAGATTGAGTGTAGTCTGATCAAATAATGGGAGAAGGAATGAATCAACGCCCAGATTCAATCTGAGGTTTAAAATGAATGGTGAGGATTTAAGGAGAGAAAATGGATTAAATATTCCAATGGCCAACAAGGATCCAGATTTTAGGGATTGAAGGGGATGATGACATGTGTCACTCATCAAGGGTCCAGATTGGTTTGGTTACAGTAATCAAATTCTATTATTATATTATTATTTTATTCCGAGTCTCGGTTAGTTCGGTTAATCGCGATTTCGTCCGTGACCATAACTTTTTCGTCGTACGTCCGATTTTGGCGTGCCGCCTGTCATTGGATTCGTATCGACGATACCTACGTAACGGTCCTTGGCCCTCGTCCATCGGACCTCCCGGTCAAAAAGTCAACATTTGACCCCAATTGACCAAAATTACCAAAATACCCCTCAACTTCCGAACATCAAAACTTTCTCCTCGAATGTCGGAATTGAACGTGCCGCCTATCTATGAACTCGTGACGTCCCGAACTACGTCACGGTCATCGGTCAAAGTCCGTTTGACAGCTCGATCAAAAAGTCAACATTTTGCCCACGACCAGGGGCAAAACGGTAATTTTTCACATTTTGTCCGATTCCGCCCTACTAACCACCGTTCAACCTCACTAATCAAGATTAGTGACTAATCTAATCCCGGAATTTGGGACGGGTCGTTACAATCTTCCCTCCTTAATTAATTTCGTCCTCGAAATTCCAACTAATCTAATCTCGAACGTACTTCCCTCCTTAATTAGTTTCGCTCTCGAAACTCGACTACCCTGATTCCACAAACACCCCGTGGAAAGTGGAATCGACCACGCAACATGTGTACACCCGTACACCAACTAATCAGACAAAACTTGTCTGCACCCAAACGTACCACTAGTGCTCATAACGCAATGACTACATTCGACCCCGTCGAATGACTGAAACTACTTGTTTCGAATTGACACCACTTGTCAAATCGACCATTTTGTTGACGCAACAACTCCCCGGTTCCTTTCTCACTCACCAGTCTAACCTGGTATCTACTCCCACTGGGAGTCACCTGACCCCACTCAACGATCTATGTTGACACATCCTGACAATCTGTCACCACACAGTTGTTGTCAGTCGAGAACTGACACTAGACTCACTCGTGATTACACAATCTACCCACTTACTTGACTTAGTAAACATTTACCGACATTTTCACCCGACTCGTGTGTAATTAAACACATCGGAAATACCATGACCCATTGCATAGTAATGTTCGGCCCACAATTAATCCCATGGTATCGGAACCAATCCGATTACCAACACGCTCACCCACACACCTCGGGTATAACCCATCGACCAGACTACAACCACCTAGGTCATAGCCCAACACATTCCAATAATGGAGTACATTTTCCCAATCCAGCATGAGACAAAACGAAACTCCACCCATTATCTAGTTCCAATTCCGAATCCGAATCCGCAATTTCGTAAGAAATTTCGGATCCAAACCCAGTCATCACATTTTAATTCATTTCCAAATCCGAATCCGAAATCATTATTCCGTAAGCTAGCATTTGGAATAATCATTTCGTACCCAAATCCGGAAATATACTTTCAAGTTCCAAAATCGAATCCTGAATCGTCACCCAGAAATTCGATTCCAAATCTCGAAATCTCGTTCACATTTACAATGACACACCAAAAACCAAACCTATCGGTTACTTGTTTCATACCTCCAATTGACTTCATAGGGAAGCCAATCCAACCTCCACACGTCTAAGGTTGACAAAACCTGACCACATCGAAAACCTACTCACCTGAGTAGAATACCGTACGGGCTCCACTTCGAAAGGAAGTTCAACCCCGTCATTTACGACTCACATACCCAAGTTCGCATCGATCCTTGTCATTCCACCTAGGAAAAACCAAGGATGATCCAAAAATGATGACGTCAATACTCATCCTACGTGGATGCAAACAAAACTCGCTGCACTCACCACGCCATGTATCCCAACATCGTCTGCCACCAAGCAGAAAATGAGAAATCCCGTTTACCTAATTTCGAATACGCAACTCCCCTTGATGACCCCACAACACACATGGGCTCACCAACCAATACACGCTCAACGTACTGGTAACTACAATCAATGTCTGCCAGGGCAGAAAACAAGAAGTCAACCCCAATGACTTCGGAATACCAATCACCAAAAACGAGCACCACTCTCGTTCCCCAATCATAACGCTCCTCGAGTCTAAGGTTCCAACCATGTTGGAAACAGACATGCTCCCAACGAGATGTCAAGTCTAACCACTAGACTTCCTACCTCCTCAACTCACTTGGACAACCACGTGTCCACAATCAATATGTTATTGTTCCGTTCGCACATCCCAACCTTTACATGTTCAACACTCGATTTTCCAAGTTCTCAGTTACAAAATTCCACAGTTACAAAATTTCACATCTATAATAAAAATATAAAATCACACCAATTTTGGAGTTGCCAACAACTCCCCAAATCCACTCATTCTCATGACGTAGGGGACGTCATCCCAAGATTACTCAAGTCTCAATTATACCTTTTTAATCCACTCATCACTGGTTATCTCACCACTATTGGGACTTATCCCAACAACTCACAATCTCAACTGGATCCCATCCAGTCCATCACTCAACCAGTACCAAATCTCAAAGACCGAACATACGTTCATCATGACGGAGTCACACCCCAACTTGTGGCTCATCGTCAACACCATTACCGACACTAGCACCAGCGCTAGTACCAGCACCAACACACTATCAACAATACTAGTATCAGCACACAGTCATCCATACTAGCATCAACACAAGAGTACGAACATACAAACATCCATACTTGCACACCGTGTGCAAATACGACAACCCTGGATCTCCGTTCATACCGAACGACGATCCCGTACCTCACAACTATGGGTACCACTATTCTGACCACCCACATCAGGATAATGAACGTTCCCTGAACGTCCCCTGATCCCCCAAGTATTATAACCACACTAATGACCCTCGATAGCCAGTCATCTCCATATGACTACCAACTAACTGTCATTGCTATCGAGATCCGCATCCACACATCACACCAATACCCGGTCCAACCCGGGATTCCATAATTTATCTCAGAACTGTATCCGTAGATCGGATCCCATAGTTCGGACTAGACTCACTAGAGCCATCCACATGGTCATCCGTGACCTCAGCCGCTCGTCGCAGCACAAGTTCTCATCCACTAGTCACAATTAAGGTTTACCTTTTTAATACTAGGGTTCCACAATCACACCCTATGGTTCCACCGAACCCAACAACTTTCCGTAATATAAAATTCACAACCTGACCGACCCCGTGGTCCTGACATCGTATAGACTTCAAATTCAATCCTACCATCACATCAACGTGGGTTCCACCACTAAGGTCATCGGCCAACTCCGATGTACCAACATCCCTCACACTAGCAACCACCACTAAGGGTTCACATTTTAGACCATTAATCAAATGAGGTTCCCCGAACCTGGCTGCACCTAGCAACACAACAATCCAATATCACATGACCGAACCGACGGTCCCACAATACCAGTTCATCACAATCAACCCCACTTGGGTCGAATCACATTAACGCACGCGCGTATCGGGCCAAACACACTCTATCCGCGATTAAAACCCAAAACTATCTATCAGGTTGATAACGAATTGCAGCCCAAGGAGACATCACACCCTCGACCTGCGGGCACAAAAAGAGCAACCTTGCTCTGATACCAAGTTGACAGGACCCATCCCAATCCCCCCGGGATTCCCGTGGAATGTGCCCTACTCCCGTTCAATAAGGGGTGTCAGACAAGGGATAACCAAGAGCCACTGCCCAAACGGGGCATCCAGAGTGCGCAAGGATCGATGGAAGAGGTGTGCAATGTCCCAGTCTCTCCTGCAATCGCATCCGTAATCAACCTGAAGGGCATTAAAACCAAAAGTTGTGAGTGGACAAAAACCAATAAGTTTATCAAACACATTTATAAGACATTTATGCCCTCCAATAAAAACGTACGCATGCCACGAAAACCAGTAACCAAAACGTTTGCTCAACCGAGCCATTAGGGCCTTAGCCCAAAAACCGTTAACCAAAACCAAGTGTGGGAACTCAGCCCAAAACTCGGAATAAAATGAATGGTGAGGATTTAAGGAGAGGAAATGGATTAAATAATCCAATGGCCAACAAGGATCCAGATTTTAGGGATTGAAGGGGATGATGACATGTGTCACTTATCAAGGGTCCAGATTGGTTTGGTTAAAGTAATCAGATTGTCCAGATTGGTTTGGTTAAAGTAATCAGATTCTAGTATTATATTATTATTTTATTCCGAGTCTCGGTTAGTTCGGTTAATCGCGATTTCGTCCGTGACCAAAACTTTTTCGTCGTACGTTCGATTTTGGCGTGCCGCCTGTCGTTGGATTCGTATCGACGATACCTACGTGACGGTCCTTGGCCCTCGTCCATCGGACCTCCCAGTCAAAAAGTCAACATTTGACCCCAATTGACCAAAATTACCAAAATACCCCTCAACTTCCGAACATCAAAACTTTCTCCTCGAATGTCAGAATCGAACGTGCCGCCTGTCTATGAACTCGTGACCTTCCGAACTACGTCACGGTCATCGGTCAATGTCCGTTTGACAGCTCGATCAAAAAGTTAATATTTTGCCCACGACTAGGGGCAAAACGGTCATTTTGCACATTTTGTCCGATTCTGCCCTACTAACCACCGTTCAACCTCACTAATCCAGATTAGTGACTAATCTAATCCCGGAATTCGGGACGGGTCGTTACAAGGGGTACTTGTTCCTTACCGTCACTTTACTAAGCTGTCGGTAGTCTACACACAACCGTAGACTACCCTTCTTCTTCTTAATGAATAACACGTGTGTTCCCCATGGTGAAGTACTGGGTCGGATGAATCCCAGATCCACCAACTCCTGCAGTTGAGATTTCAACTCCTGTAACTCCGCTATTGCCAAACGATACGACACATGCGATATCAGTCGCGTCCTAGGAAGTAGTTCAATTGTGAACTCAATCTCAGGATGTGGTGGTAAACCAGACAAGTCTTCTGGAAACACATCTTGAAATTCCCGTACCACTAGAATATCCTCGGCTCACAAAGAATCATCACGTATCTTCATAACATAGGCTGAATAACCCAGGCAACCCTTTTTGTAATAGTTTAGTAGCTGTAAGTGTGGAAATTACCACAGGAGGCGAGACTCCCCGCTCTCTCTAGAAGATCACCTCTGGTAAACTCGGTCTCCGTAAGGTCACTCAATGTTGCAACAGTCCATAATAGTATATTGGTCCGACAACCAATCATCTCCTAGTATGATGCCGAAGTCATGTAGATCCATAATAATTAAATTAGTCGGAAATTCAACACCATCCACTTCCACTGGACAATCATTCACAATTTGGTTTCCTTGGTAGACAACTCCCATCGGTGTCCCGACACCCAACTCCTCCTAAAGTGCCGATACCTCCCGATCCAACAAGCTAGCACAATTTCGTGAAATAAATGAAGATGTAGCTCCGGAGTCCATCAAAGCACGAACAACAATACCAGATATAGTAAGAGTACCTGTCATGACACCCGGAGCTACCCTGGCCTGATGCTCGGTATCTCCATAAACTTGAGCTATGGTTTCAGTCGTCCACCCACGTCCCCGTGCCCCTCTGTCACTGCCACGTGCTCCACTCTGTCCTCAGCTACCAATAGCTATGGGTAACTCTGTACTGTACTACTACCTTCAGTCAAGGATGGGCACTAAGAAGCATAATGTCCCGATCCTCAACAGGCGAAGCAAGTCAATCCCCCGGGATCAAGGGATAAGTCATGCTCCCGTCTAACCTACGTGTGACACGAAGGCTAAATCGATGTCTAACCTCCATGTAACACGTAAGCTAGACAAGGGATACCACACCAATGTACCAAAATGCCCTTCCAATTTCCCAGGGTACGCAAACTTACGGTCGATCACGTATGTGATGTCTCCACCTCCCTCTCACAACAGCCCGCACCGCAACAACCTGGAGGGTATCGAAAACATAAAAAGACTATGAGTGGACAAAAAAAAATAATAAGTTCATAAAAAATTAGAAGAAAAGACATTTATACCCTCCACAAAAAACTAATGCATGCATATGAAAACCATAAAATCCAAATCCAAGTTATGAAAACCATAAATTAAAATCAAGTACGACCACTCAGCCCGAAACTCATTAAGTCCAAATCATCCGGACCACAGCCCAAAACATTTGAAAACCAGTGAAAAACCAACCGAAAATCATAATCAATCAATTTGCTTGATCTCAAGCGCGCTGAGTCTTTAAACTCAAAACACATGCGCATCATCAGGCCTTCCCGGGATATCAACGAGTCTTTAAACTCAAAACACAATCAACAGGCCTCGGGGGATATCACAATAACCGAGTCTTTAAACTCAAAACATATCCGACTCTTTAAACTCAAAGCATATCAATCTAGGGTCCTCCCCCGTCATCAATCAACCGAGTCTTTAAACTCAAAACCAGATCTAGCCGTATCCGGGTCTTTAAACCCAAAAGCAAGTGAAAATCAATATCAACGGGTCTTTAAACCTAAAACCAAATCCGAAAATCATCATTTGAAATCTCAATTCCAATCCGGAAATCACATCCATAATCCATTTCCAAATTCGAATCTGAAATCATCATTCCGTAGCCGGCATCTGGAATCATCATTCCGAACCCAAATCCAGAAATCCACTTTTTCAAGTTCCACGATCGAATCCCGAATCATATTTCTGAAATCTGATTCCAAAATCCGAAATCACATTTGTCGAAATCACAATTATGAATAGGACATCAAGCCCGAAATCAATTTTCCAAAATCCATTATAAATCATTTAAAATCACATCATAAAAACTATGATCAAATCACAACATAAATCGTGAGCTCATAAAATGTGAAAAACGTAAATATACCAAAATACGTACAAAACCGAAATCATAAATATCATAATCATAATCATAGAATCACGTATAGAAAACATATAAAAACATTTATGAATGCATCATAGGTTAGAAAGCAAAGTCCACTCACAGACCATTTGCGTTGCCGCCTCGATACGCGTGCAATTACACTTTCCCGGCTAATCCACTATCACGGGCTTTCCCGGACCTGTCCAAATCCCATAATATAGTCACTAACTACTTCATAAAGCTTCTACTAAAGCCCCGTAATTTTCTCGAATTTTTAACTATTTTTAAACTAGCCATTAAAACTTCGGACATCCCGAAACCTATCGAAACGATGTCCGATCGACTCGAAGCCAATCCTAAAATGTTCATTATATTGATACGATAAAATCACGTGTTGACAACTTGCCCAAAGGAAGCCCTACGCGCCCTCATGCGCCGCCCAAAGGGGCTGCACGTGGGAGCCACGCGCCCACTGTTCAATCATTTTCAACCTGCGATTGACCGGTTCAGACCGATCCAACCCGAACCGACGTGGGCGATTTTCCTATGTTTTCAGTCCATTTTCAATCCCATTTGTTCTATGAGCTTCATCTCAATGTTTAGGATTGATCAAGCTAATTAAAACATAAGATTAGGGCCTGTTTATTACCTTTCACAACGAAGTACGATCGAGCAACCTCCCAACATCCAGGTTCCATGTTCCCGGCCACCGTTGGCCTTTGTTCCGGTCCCAGTCGACTCCTCAGAATGCTCAGACCATTATGCCAATAACCACTTTGATCATCATTCACGAAATCAGGACTTGCCATTTTCGAATTCAAACAAAACGGTCATAGGTCTTACCTCTTCTCGCCGTCGTGGGCCACCGCCATGGCCACCACCATCAACTACTCGACCCCTTCTTCCAACTTCCATTCATACTTCATGGCCAAAGAAGAAAGATCAAAGGAATAGGAGAGGTAGGCTGGTCCACGGTCTCTATTCTTTATCCACGTCTTTAGGACCAACGTCCACGACGGTCCTCCCCGGTGTCCCCAACCTTATCGTCTAATCCTCCCCTTCAAGTTTCATGTTCAAAGCACGGGCCAAGGAGGTCGTTTTGAAGGTGTTTGTAAAGTTGGTTTCTCACGGGTTTACTCACACACACACACACTAGGACTCTATTTTTCCATTCCACCCGTGCACACACACACACACACACACACACACACACACACACACACACACACACACACACACACACACACACACACACACTCTGGTGTTAAAATCAAATGAAGGCAGTGGGAAGGGTTCTACTGCCTTCTAGAGAGGAACAAGTGTCCCAAAACCATTGGGCACAACCCCCAAGGCAACAGGAAGGACCAAAATATCCTGAAGGCCAAATTACCAAAGTGCCCTTACCATAGTTAGACCCAAATTCGAGCCTTCCGAAGTCCGATGACAACATGCCGCATATCGTTGTACTTAGGGGAGTGAGACCTACCTAACGGTCCTAGAGAAATCCATGTCGTATGAAAAGTCAACAGTTTGCCCTTTTCAACCAAAGTACCAAAATACTCCCGAACTTCCGAACATCTTAACTTTTTCCTCGAACGTCGGAATCGGATGTGCCACCTGTCTATGACCTCGTGATGTTCTGAACTACGTCACAATTATCGATCAAAGTCCATTTGAGCTCCCGAACTAAAAGTCAACCTTTTTTCCCTTTCAAGGGGAAAAATAGTCATTTCGCGCCGTCCGTCCGAAATCACCCAACTAATCACCGATTAACTTCAATAATCCGTCATTAACCACTAATCTATTCCCGATTTTCGGAAAGGGTCGTTACAATCTCCCCCATTAAAAGAATTTCGTCCCCAAAATTCCGAATAACGTAGGTCCGTAACGAACTGGGGGAATCCAACTTGTCTCATACCTAAGCCTTCTACCCAGTGTACATCACTTGCCAATCCATCTTATCCTGACAGTTCCCAAACTGTCACCACATCTCCGCTAAGCGAACCAACTCAACCAACTTCGGTCCATCTAGCGATCGTCCCATTCTCACCGAGGTCAACACATTTCCAACTCGTACCCGCGGTACCTATAACGTCGCACCAGCCGACAGTCACGGCTCAACTCCTACTCGTACGTCACAACACAACTGCTACTAGTATCATCAATCTCGATTCCTTTTTGAGTCAAGTGTACCTCGTACCAACACCTAAGTACATCGTGCGAGTCTACCGTCAACGGGCACGAATCTCACCTTGCAAACCAATTTGCAAGATGGCATCTACCGATCTCGGTACTCCTATTCACAATATCCGTTCCACGGTCTGTACTACTTCCATCAGCGATCCGCGCCGACCTCACTGTAGACACAACGTACTCGCTCACACTAATAACTCAATCAATCCACCGGTGGTTCCACTAACCACCAACACTGTCAACCTGTGGAAACACCATCCACATCCCCCACTACCTATCTGCAACTGGACCCTATCATATACCTGTTTAACCATGATCATACATCTCAATGTCAGGGTCCCACCAGCCACTCATGGCTCTGAGCATCCAGCTTACATCAGTATTGACTCCTGCTAACCAATCCAATCTTGCGGGATCACCCTGAACCAGTCCACGTCTCAACCAGTTAATCAGTCACATCGAAACTACTCCGATCAGTAATAGAATCAACCACGTACCTCGACACTTAGCCGCTCACAAACACTTTTACTGTAACGACCCGTCCTGAATTCCGGGATTAGATTAGTAACTAATCATGATTAGTGGGGTTGATCGGTGATTAGTTGGGCGAAATCGGACAAACGATGCAAAATGACTGTTTTGCCCCTAGTCGTGGGCAAAATGTTGACTTTTTGATCAGGGAGTCAAATGGACTTTAATCGATGACCGTGACATAGTTTAGGACGTCATGAGTTCATAGACAGGTGGCACGTTCGATTGCGACATTCGAGGAAGAAGTTATGACGTTCGGATGTGGAGGGGTATTTTGGTAATTTGGTTGAGAAGGGGCCAAATGTTGACTTTTGACCCGGGAGGTCCAATGGACGAGGGCCAAGGACCGTTACGTAGAGCGAGTCGATACGAATCCGTAGACAGGCGGCATGCCGAAATCGGAGGTTCGACGACGAAGTTGTGATCACGGGAACGAAATCGATTAACCGAACAAACCGAGGTTTCGATTAAAATAATATTAAAATATTGAATAGTGACATTTGATAGTGGATGCTTGGATGAGTGACAAGTGTCACCCATCCCTTGATTTGAGGCCTAATTTCTGCTCCATGTTTTGGGGATACATCATCATCATCTCTAATCATCTTTGTCTTCCATCATTCTTTTATCTTCTGTGTTCTTCATGAACCGCGAACAAGCAGAGCAGGAGAGAAGGGAGAATTGGCGTCCTCCCCACAGCTGATATTGAAAGAATTGAGAGAATTGAGGACTGAATTTAGCTGAGAGGAACACGAGGGACAGAGATAGGGGAACTGGAAACAAAATTGAAATTTTGGAGTTTGGAGGGAAAATTCGAAATTCAAGCCTTGGGCTCTGAGGATCACAATTGAGCTCAATTCGAGCTTTCTGGGATTGCCACGATCAGAATCATCGAAAGAACGAAGCAAATTGATGGCTTCTGGGCTCTGAACGGACCTGGTAACAGAGAAGGTCATCGAAGGTTGAGTCGTGATCTTGGAGAGATCAAACGATGAAATTGGATTGGCAAATCAGTTTCTCATGGTCCACTGATGCTTCTGGGTGGATCAATTGGAAGAAATCAGATGAAATTGATGAATTTCGAAGGATGAACAGTGCACAGGTGTTCTTCGATGTTCATTTTCGAATCGTTGGATTTAAGGTAAGGTTTTGTAAAATTAAGTGTACAGACCTGTAATTGGACTTAAAACGAATCTATTTGAATGTTCAATTGAAAGGATTGAGGTTGAATTGACAGCAAACAGATCGGGTTATCTCGCAGGCCAACTGGACCCGTTTTACAGAGATCGGGTTGGGACGATGACACTGTAGCAGGCGCGTGGGTTTCACGCGCAGCCACTCATGGAGGCTCATGATGGCGCTTGGGCACGAATCTTGAGGTGAGGTCAACATGACTTCAGTCCTATTTAATGTAACGAACATTTTGGGATTGGTTTCGTGTCGATCAGACACCGTTTCGATATTGTTCGGGACGTCCGAAGGTTTTGAATCGAGTTTAAAAGTAGTTAAAAATTCGAGAAAATTACGGGACTTTAATAGGAGGTTAATGAAGAGGTTAGTGACCCTCTAATGTGATTTGGACAGGATTGGGAGTCCCGACGATAGTGGTGTGGTCCGGGAAGGCCTATGGCACGCGTATCGAAGCGTATCGTTGGACGGTCTGTGAGTGGACTTTGGTTTTATAAATTCTATGCATGCCAAATGGTTTTATATGTTTTATACACATGATTTCTATGATGGTGATTGTGATTATTGATTTCACGTATGTTGCACGTATTTCAAGGTGTTTTCCGTATTGCACGTATATTTAGGCTAACGATTTTATTATGGTTTTACGTGCATGTGGTTTCATAAATAATGTGATGAAATGGTTTTGAAATTGGAAAGATGAAATCGGGCTTGAGGCCCAATTGTTTTGGAAACCTCGGACTTGGAGTCCATTTGAGTTACGTAATCGGGCTGGGGCCCAATTGCTTAATGAAATCGGGCCAGGGGCCTAGTTGTTACGAAATCTGGCTGAGACCCATTTGAGTTATACCATCGGGCCAAGGGCCCAGTTGATTTACGAATTCGGGTAATGGGCCCAGTGGTTTACAAAATCGGGATGTGGGCCCATTGGTTTACAAAATCGGGCATAAGGCCCAGTTGGGTTATAAATATGATTTCGGGTCGGGGACCCTAAATGGAATTGTGATGTTTTATGGAGATTTTGGGCATGGCCCATTGAGATATTGTGAAATGATTTAATAAAACTGTTTTCCATTTACCATCTTGATACGAGGATATGTGATGGTGTCCTCCAGGTGTCTGGGACACTGGGGAAGTCACGGTGCATTGCCTGCGAGGGGTCATTGTACGGGGCTACCAGACCTTATAGTGACTCAGGAGCAGGATTGCTATGATTAGACGTCTAGGACGTCAGACATCTGAGATGTCAGAGATATTGACCCGGAGAGACCCCAGGCAGCACGCGTTGCTTATTATACTGTGAGAGACATCTGGTAAAAATGGATTATTGGATTATGAAATGGTATTTCGGGTCAAGGACCCTAAATGGTTTTTCGATTGAATTTATGTTTATGGATTTGGACGATGGCCCACATGGTTTTGTATTTATGGATGTGGTATTCCACAGTTTTGGGCTGAGTTCCCACACTTGGTTTTGAGTCACGGTTTTTGGGCTAAGGCCCTAATGACTTGGTTGAACAAATGTTGTGGTTACTTGTTTTCGATGCATGCATACGTTTTAATGAAGGGCATAAATGTCTTAATGAAATGTGTTTTGAACTTAATGATTTTCGTCCGCTCACAGCTTTTATTGGTTTTAATGCCCTTCAGGTTGATTACGGATGCGACTGCAGCAGAGACTGGGACATCGCATGCTTCCTCCATCGATCCTTGCGCACTCTGGAAGCCCTGTTTGGGCAGTGACTTTTGGTTATCCCTTGTCTGACACCTCGTGTTGGACGGGAGCATGGCACATCCTGATGCACGTCCAATCATATCAGAATGGTTTTGATTACTAATACAACCAACACGCACACATCTCAAGTACACCAATCACAACCAACACATATCACGGTGCAAACCACCAAAACGTCACACTACATTCCTCGAGCACTTTCCAATGACATACCACAGTAAGTCCACCAATCAACCATATCCAGCCAAGCTTACCCAAAGTCCATCCAACAACATCATGGTGTACCCATCACCCTCACAGTGTATCTCCAAGGCACACAAAACATCCTCGTATCCATGCGGATTACCACCTGACTACAAGCCAAACATGCTTCACTTTTGAAGTCTAGCGGTCCAATCCTACCAACTCAAGTCCATTCCGAGTCTCCCTATCTCCTGGGTCTCCCTACCAATATCAAATCCAATCACATCTCAATTACGTACATAGGGCAGACCCAGCACCAGACCCAAGTCCAATACCTATACGTACGTAAAACCAGACCGTACTCCTCATCCGTATATCCAACTTCTGTCTTAGTATCCCACTAATATGTCCAAGCTCAGTTTTGCATACGATTCTCCCGTTCTGTAATGACCCATCCCGGAAGTCGAGATTAGGTTAATGGTTAATGACGAATTATTGAAGTTAATCGATGATTAGTTGGATGCTTTCGGACGGACGGTACAAAATGACGATTTTTCCCCTGGAGTAGGTAAAAAGGCTGACTTTTGGTTCGGGCGGTCAAATGGACTTGGACCAATGATTGTGACATAGTTTGGGACGTCACAAGTTCATTGACAGGTGGCACGTCTGATTCTGACATTCGAAGGAAAAGTTATGATGTTCGGAAGTTCGAGGTGTAACGCCCCGGACGTTCTGGAAATGTAATATTATTAAATATTGAATAAAATGACGTTTTTACCCTTGTGTTTGTGTGGTCAATTTGTTGACTTTTAGATTTGGAGGTCGAACGGACGTTGAGTGATGACCGTGACGTAGTTCGGGATGTCACGAGTTCATAGACAGGTGGCACGTCCGATTCGGACGCTCGGAGTGAAAGTTATGACGTTCGGAAGTTCGGGGGCATTACCGTAATTTGGGCGTTATAAGGGGAAAAAGTTGACTTTTTGTTTGACAATTGATATCCATTTGACTCGAAGACCGTTATGTTCGTCTCGACGCCCCGAGTACAACGACAGGCGGCACGCTTGAAACGGACGTCGGACGACCGAGTTACGGGTCACGGAAGTTGGAGGGCAGTTTGGTAATTTTTGCCCTAGGGGCATTTTGGTAATTTCCGCACGGGGTACTGTTCACCACCGTGGAAAACAGAGCAGCGGCCGTGGGTTTGTGCGATCAATTGTTTATGGCTTTAGTGGATGGTTCAGATGTTTGTTTATGTGAATTGAGGTAGTGGGAGCATGACTGAGTGGAGTGAGCAGGTTGCAGGCACGGGATTGAGTTTAATATGGCCATGGTTTCTGTGTTTGTGAGAAGCAGGTTTCAGAGAACCTCAGCTGGTCTCCCACGGGTGCTGGCCGTTTGAATCGAATGTCTGAGTAAGAGAGTGAGGGGGGATTCGGTTGGGTCATTTGGGCATCATTGTGAGGGCTGAGGTTGAGAGAGACGGGAGAAAATAGTTTCGGGTTTTCAGGGGGGAAACTCAGAGTTCAAATCCTACGGGCTCTGAGGCAAAACTAAACACATATGGAGTCTTCTGGGAGTGTTAGGATCACGACGGTGCTGAAGTTGTTGAGTTTGGAGCCGTGTTGCCCGGGAACCCAAGTTCCAGTTTGAAGGAAAAACCAGTGGAGGGAAAAATGGAAGATCAAATTGTGGGGACTTGCGAGCTAAACTAGGGGTCATTCTAGTCTTCTGGGAGCAAGAGGAAACCAACCACGTCAAATTCGAAGGACGACATCCACGAATTGGCTAGGAACGGAGTGCCCTGGTTCTAAGTATTTTCGAGCTTGAGGACGACGACTTCCAGGTAACGGCGAGACCAATTGACGGTACCATTGTGTTCGTAGGAATCCCCTTAATCTACTGGTGAAAATAATTTGAGATTGGGGTTAGTTTGGGTGAGTTCCAGAATGTCGATTTGTTCGACTGTTCGAGTTTGAGTTGGGTCGTTTGGGTACTAGTCGAGGTTAACCTTCATTACAGACCTAAAATTAAAGGATTAGGGAAGATAATAGGATCAAAAACGAGAGGAATTGATTGAGAATTGGGCTTGAACTGGTCGGGTTGAGTCGCGGGTATTAGACCCGTTTATCAGTCGATTCGGGTAAGGACGAAGGTACTGTAGCTTGGCGCGTGGCTTTCACGCGCAGCCACTTTGGGCGGCGCGTGACGGCGCGTGTGGCGTCAACCCCGATCACGGTCAACATGAGAATTAATCCTTACAGTTTAAATAACATTTTATCTTTAGAGTTCGAATCGATCGGGAGTCATTCGGGATAATTTCGGGAGTCCGGAAGATTAAGTCTTTAAGTTTATTTTTGCCGAAAAATCCGGAAAAATTAGGAAAAATCCTACAAGTTATTTTGGGATGTTTGTAACCCTTCTTGTACGTTTTCACAGGCCCGGACACTTCCGAAGCTACGGAGGAGCGCGCGGGACGCGATTAACGTGTCCTAAGATAGTGAGTGGACTCTTTGATTTTTAAATTGGGCATGCATGACTATTTTGCTTATTTATCTCATGGTTTTACATATGATTTTACGATGGTGAGATGATATATCGGTTTTACTTGTTTTCACGTTTTTCGAGATAATTATCGTATTTCACGCATTTCGAGATTTCGGTTTCTGCCTATGCATGCGTGATAATTTTTGATGAAGTATCTGGTTATGAATATGCATGTTTCAGATTTATGATGTTTGACCATGTTGTGAAGAAATTTCCTGGTATTTGCATGCGTTGGAATTTACATGTGAATTCGGGCATGAGTCCTGTTACGATGAGAAATGTTTTTGGAATAATGTTGGAAAAAGATTTGTGATGAATCCTGATTTATTATGTTTAAAAACGGTTTTGGGTTTAAAGACCCGGTTGATGGTTGGATCTGGTTTTGGGTTTAAAGACCCGGTATGTTGATTCTGGGGGCGGGCCCGAAAATTGAGTTTAAAGACTCGTGAGTTTAAAGACTCGATTATTATGATACCCCCGAGGCCTACTAATCGTGTTTTGAGTTTAAAGACTCGTTGATATCCCGGGAAGGCCTAATGTTGAGTTTAAAGACTCGGATGGATCCAACGGCATAATCATGATTATTGATTTATGTTTCACTTAATTTGTGCAAATAATGTTTCAAAATGACGGTTTCTGGAATCTGGTATTATTATATGGTTTTACATGAGTTATGACGATCCCTGTAACGTTTTTCTTGTGTTTCGGAAAAAGAGTTTTCAAAAGTTTAATACACAAATTTTGAATATTTGGTTATGCATGCGGATTACAAAACTGGAGGGCGAACCCGATTTCGGAAAAACTGTTTTTCCTGTTAAACTTATGTTTCGGTCCACTCACACCTTGTTGTTTTAAATTCCCTCCAGGTCGTGGTACAGGCGTGGGGGCAAGCGCCGAGGCAGAGGCGGAGGCATAACGTTTTCCCGTTGCGGAGTAGTTAGTTCACAGAGTAGGACTTGTTCTTTAATTTGTTTTGTAATATTACTCTGTGAAACTGCGGACTTGACGTCCAGTCGCATGTATTTGTTTAATCTCCCTGGTCTGACAATGGGTGTGTTGTAATTTTAACTAGTCTTCCAGTCATTTGGGTTCGATTGTCAGACGGGAGCAGGATGCTTCCCGATTATCGAGGCGATAATCGGGGTGGGTCCTGTCACGAGGGTAGTTTAGTAATTTGGTTTTAAAGGGGCAAATTGTTGGCTTTTCTATGATAAGCCTTTGTCACGAATTTTGAGGACCGTTAGGTAGGTCTCGATCCCCTGAGTACGACGACAAGCGGCACGTTATCATCAGACTTCAAATGGCTCGGATTTTGGTCTAAGTATGCTAAGGGCAAAATGGTAATTTATGAGACAAGGGCATTTTGGTCCTTTTGATTGCATTGAGACACTTGGCTGTTCTTGGGATTTGTGCCCACCAGATTTGGTACACATGTCCCATACTGGAAGGCTGTGGAACTCTCACAAACCGCCTCACTTTAAAAATAAAATAGGGATGATATTTTGCACGGTTTTGAGGCTAAACAAAAAACAGAGCATGAGGAATTCTCTCCTCCTCTTCCTTCGATCTTCATCATTTCTGTATCCTTTGAGAATGAAAGTGAGAGACAAAAGGATGGGATAGGTGGTGGTGCCGCCGTGGGAGGCCATTCACGACAGTGGCCCTGATATCGTGGAAACCAAAACAGGGGAACTATGAACCCGTGAGGATCAATTGATCCAAACATCTCCAAAATGTGTTCCTTTGCTTATGGTTTGTTCATCAAAATGATGAAGGAGGTGAGACGAAGCTGATGGTCACCACGGCAGTGCACAATGGTGTTCGTGACGGGGAATGAAGGTAAGAAACCGTGAGTTATCTGTTTCAATTTGGATATGGTAAACGACGTTGTGACCGTTAATAATCAAATTAATTTCTTGAATGAGGTTATGGAGGTTCAAAGGAGTTCAAAGGGATTCAAATCGAGGCCTAAAGTGGCCGAGTGCACGAGAACACAGAGGAGAAAAAACTGGACATGTGATCTCAGTTTGGAAGGTACCTTCTTGTGTTCATTTTCACATTTTAATTAGCTAGATTAATTAGGAAGAATGATATGAAGCTAGAGGACGTAACAAAATCAAAAAATAGGAAGAAATGAGTGAAAATCGGTCAAGCCGGTTCAAGTTACAGAGACCGGTCTGAACCGAATCGAACTGAGTCGACCTGAGGTAGAGATGAACAATGCTGAGGCGCGTGAGGCCCACGCGCAGCCCCTTTGGGCAGCACGAGGCATTGCTTTTGAGGATGGTTCCAACACAACTTTTAAAGTATTCGATTTAACAAACATTTTGGCAGTGGTTTCGAGTCGATCGAACATCGTCTCGATATATTTCGGGATGTCCGAAGGTTTTAGGACTCGTTTAAAAATAGTTAAAAATTCGGGAAAATTACGAAGCTTTAGTATGAGATTTATGATAATGACCTTGGTATGGTGTAACAACCCGTACCTTCGGGAAGGGTAAAAATGTAATTTTTGTGAAGTTTTGTAAAAAAAAGGACGATTTTGCCCTTGTGAATAGTAGACGAAAAGTTGACTTTTTGTACTATCGATTGGATGAGTGTTAGCCCTTGACCGAGACGTAGGTTAGGACGTCACGAGTCCGTAGACAGGTGGCAGGTTCGATTCGGACAACCGGAGGAAAAGTTATGATGTACGGAAGGTTGGGGGCGTTACCGTAATTTTGATAAAATGAGGAAAATATTGACTTTTTAAAGGACTTGTGATTTTCACGTAGACCGAGGACCGTTGGATAGGTCTCGACGTCCTGAGTTCAACGACAGGCGGCATGCTGTCATCGGACGTAGGACGGAGAAGATACGGGTCTGGGAAGTCTGAGGGTAAAATGGTAATTTGTGCAGGAGGGGTATTTTGGTCATTTTCCCTCAGCCCAATCAGATAAGGGCAAGTGGCAGAGATTTTTTTTGGGCTGGCCTATGGATGGTGGACACGTGCAGGGGACTGGATGGTTCCACTACGTTCTCAAGTGTGCACGGCCACACCTTACCCTCATTTGAACCGTGCATACCTTCGAAGAAAACAGAAAACAGAGAGAAGAGTTGGGTGAGGCGGTGATCGATTTTGATGCTAGGGAGAGTGAAGAGTGAGTTGAGAGAGAGACAGTGAGGCAAGGAGGAGCTGGTGATCGTGGTTTGGAGTTGCAACCGTGCACGGAGGCGACGTGATGGACGGCTGGATATTTGGAAGAAATAGAGGAGGCAGTGGACGGTGGTGGCTGCTGTGCCGTGTGGTGGATTGATTCAAGGCACTAGGAGACTCAGGAGGCTACGGGGAGTCCCACGAGCACCGTGGTAGGTGACGGTTCTCACGGCGGCGCCGGAATCGAAAGGTAACCTCTTTTGCTCTGTTTTTCGTGGATTTTCATTTCAAAAGTCGTGGACTTAGAGTTAGAATCGAAGGGTTTGGTGAGTGAAGTGAGGTTTAGGGAGGTCCTAGGACTCGTTTATGGCGGTTGCCGTGACGGGAAAGTTCACGGTGGGAGGTGGTGCGACGACGGGTACTCTGTACCCTGTTTGGCCGTGAATTTCAAACGGGAAATCGTGGAGTTAGAGGGTGAGTCGAGGGTTCCCGTGAGTTGTGTGTGGTTCAGTGAAGTCGTGGAAGGAGTCTAGAATGACCACCGTGAAGGGGGAAGTGCGGAGTGGCCGGAAAGGAAAACAGAGGATTGTTTGGTTTTTCTTTCGAGCTTCAGTTGTGAAGCTATGGGTCGAGTCGAACCAAGAGAGTGAGGGGGATGAATTCTCTGAGAATGGACGAAGCTTTAGGTGAAGATAGGAGGGGAAACGGTGGCCGGACGGTGGAGAACGGTTCTCGCCGGTCCGGGTTGCCGTCTGGTGCGAACCGGGTTCGAGCAAGGAAGACGGTGGCACTGTAGCAGGCGCGTGAGGCCCACGCGCAGCCACTTTGGGCGGCGTGTGGAGGCGCGTGGGGAGGAATCCGGCCAAGCTTCCAACATGAGTGTAGTCCTAAATGTTCTAACGAATCCAAGGGTATAGTTTTCGGGTTAATCGGACGGTGTTATGGGATGGTTCGGGAATCCGTACGGTTTAGGGTTTAGGATTAAAATATCATTAAATTCCCGAAAAATTGGGGAAAATAGGGAAGGTATCCTTGATGTAATTGTGACCCTATTTGGTATCTATTGACAGGACGGGAGACACCAGAGACGGTTGAGGAGCGCACGGGGCGCGAGTGACTTGTTCTAAACTGTGAGTGGACTCTTTCTTACTTCCGAGCATGCCTAACTGTTTTTATTAATGTTTTATGATTTTTATGTGTGTTTTTATGTCCTGATGATGATTATATGTGATTGAGATGTTTGCACATTTTTCGAGACATTTTCGGGATTTTACACGCTTTTCGAGAAACATCTGGTTTTCGGATTTCGATGCCATATTTGAGGATTTCAACCTATAAATGTTTTCTGACGACGATAAATGAGTTATGAAATATGTTTTGTGATTACATGTGGTTTTTGGTATGAACATGGATTTTCCGGATTTGGGTTCGGAATGTCGGTTCTGAACGCCGGAAGGGCTTCGAACTGGGGATTCCGAATTCGAGTTTGGCGATAGATTTTGGAACGGTTTTACACTGAAATGGATTGGATTTGCTGGATCTGGATATGGGTTTAAAGACCCGGATATTGATTGACGGGGGACGGGCCCGGATGGAGTTTAAAGACTCGGGAGTTTAAAGACTCGGATATTTATGATATTACCCCCATAGGCCTATTGAGTTTAAAGACTCGGGAGTTTAAAGACTCGGATTTATATGTGAGGCCTGGTTGAGTTTAAAGACTCGGATAGGTCCAGCAGGTTTGATCGGAAAAAGTGGTTTGATGTTTATGCCATGGTTTCTATATCAGTTTTATAGTGTATCTGTTTCTTATGATGTTTATAGTGTTTCTGTTTCTTATGATGTTTCATATTATGTTTTTCTAATCCTTCGTTGGGCATGCCTGGTTTTAAACCGGAGGGAACTAATGATTATATTTCCTTACTTTGATTTGATGGTAAACGGTTTTAAAAATTTTATTCCTTTTGGTCCACTCACACCTTCTGTTTTTTTTAATTTCCCTCCAGGTCGTGGTGATAGCGCTGGGGTGAACGTTGAGGCAGATATCGAGGCATAGAGCTTCCGACGTTCTTCTGTTGCGGACTTAGACTTGTAGGACTTTTGGTGCCCGTTTTGTAGTACTATGCTCTGGCTTACTGTTGTATATATTTACTCCTTCGTCTGATAGTTATGCCTATAGTTGTATTAAGGTTTTTTTTGGGTACTGTAAGTGTGATTGTCAGACGGGAGCAGGGTTCATCCCGGGTATCGAGGTGATATTTGGGACGAGTCCTGACAATTGGTATCAGAGCATAGGTTTGTGTCGATTTGTGTTGGGTCTAGGTTGTTATACTAACTCTATGCCTCTTTCAGCGTACGATTGATCATGCCTCCGAGACGTGAACCCCCTCCACGACCTGAAGATGAAGCGGCGAGAGGGACTGAGAGCGCTTCGATCGAGAGAGCCCAGAGGCTTGGGGCTACTACGTTCAGCGGTGGGGCTGATCCCGAGGAAGCTCACCGATGGATCACCCGACTAGAACGTATTTTTGGGGTGATGCACTGTCCTCCCGAGGATCGGGTATTGTTAGCTACTTTTCTGTTGGATGGAGCTGCTTACGAGTGGTGGGACACGCTGGAACTGTCCGGCTGGGATGCACATACCGTGACTTGGGAGACTTTCCGGGAGCGGTTTCTAGATCAGTACTATCCCCGTTCTTTCAGGGATGCGAAGGAAGTGGAATTCCTTCACTTGAAGCAAGGGAACTTGACAGTTGCTGAGTATGAGCAGAGGTTCCAGATGCTATCTCGTTTTGCTCCCGCATTTGTGGCGACTGAGGCGGAGAAGTGCCGCCGGTTTGAGTTGGGCCTCCGGGGAGAGATCAGGGCCATAGTGACAGCCGGCTCTTTTTCTACATTCCGAGAGTTGTCTGATGCTGCTGTCAGGGTGGAGGCCAGTTTACCTCCTCGACCACAGTATTCGGGCAGTGTTCGACGCCGAGAGCAGTCATTTCCAGGAGCATCGAGTCAGAGGCCCCCGAAACGGGGTAATTTTGGTGGGTCATTATCGGCTGGTGGAGCTCGGTTTGGCAGACCTGGCAGTTTTCAGGGCTCGGGATTTCGAGGAGCTAGGTCACAGCCGACTCCTCAGGCGAGTGCGACTTCAGTGGCTTCTACAGGGAGGCATACCGGTGGACCCGGTAGGGATACTTGCTTCTATTGTGGAGAGCGAGGACACTTCCGTCGGGAGTGCCCATTGTTAGCTCCGGAGGGTGGAGCAGGCAGAGGTGCAGCAGAACCCGGGCGGAGTACTGCTTCAGTATCAGGGGCGGTAGGCCCTAGGGGTGGCGGTGGTGCCACGAGCAGTTCCAGAGGGCGCGGTAGGTCATCGGGACCTCAGGCGCGAGTTTTTGCGATGACTCAGCAGGAGGCTAGGTCAGCACCGGGAGTGGTGACAGGTACACTCACCATACTTGGTCACACTGTTTTTGCTTTGATAGATCCCGGGGCTACCCATTCCTTTATAGCTCGGAGTTGTAGTTTGGTTAAGGAGAGGGAGGTGTCTACTTTGGATTGTGCGTTAGGAGTGAGTACACCTACTGGGGAGGTGTTGGTAGTGACTCAGGTATTGAGAGGGTGTCCGGTGATGGTAGGCGAGGTGGAGTTACTGGCAGATTTGTTACTCTTGGATTTACGGGACTTTGATGTGATCTTGGGTATGGACTGGTTGACGAGACATCATGCTTCTATCGAATGTTTCGATAGGAGAGTGACTTTTCGGAGTCCCGGATTATCAGAGACTACGTTCCAGGGGGATCAGCATGCACTTCCTACGGGAGTTATTTCGGCACTCGAGGCTAGCAAATTGTTACGTAAGGGGTGCCAGGGTTACTTAGCTCATGTGGTGGATACGCGTGCTACGCCAGTGAGGGCGGAGGATATACCAGTGGTACGGGAGTTTCCCGATGTCTTTCCCGAGGAGTTGCCAGGACTACCCCCACATCGAGATCTTGAGTTTACGATTGAGCTTCTACCAGGTACACAGCCTATTTCCCAGACTCCTTATCGTATGTCACCTGCAGAATTGAGGGAACTTAAGGCTCAGTTGCAAGAGTTGGTCGATATAGGATTCATTCGACCGAGTATGTCACCTTGGGGAGCACCTGTTTTGTTTGTCAAGAAAAAGGACGGAGGATTGAGATTGTGTGTGGATTACAGGCAACTGAATAAGGTAACTATTCGGAATAAGTACCCCCCTACCCCGGATTGATGATTTGTTTGACCAGCTCAAGGGAGCACAGTATTTCTCGAAGATTGATCTTCGCTCCGGTTATCACCAGTTAAGGGTTAAAGAGGAGGATATACCGAAGACAGCTTTCCGGACCAGGTATGGTCACTATGAGTTTGTTGTGATGCCTTTTGGTTTGACTAATGCCCCAGCAGCTTTTATGGACCTTATGAACCGAGTGTTCCGGCCCTACTTGGATCGTTTTGTGATTGTCTTCATTGATGATATTTTGGTGTATTCGAAGAGTGCGAAGGCGCATGAGAAACATCTGAGGATCGTGCTTAAAACGTTGAGGGAGCATCAGTTGTATGCGAAGCTCAGTAAGTGTCAGTTCTGGTTGACCAGTGTTGGATTTCTTGGCCATGTGATTTCGGCCGAGGGCATTCGTGTGGATCCGCAGAAAGTTGAGGCGGTAGCCAATTGGGAACAGCCTAAGACGGTAACAGAAATTCGGAGTTTTCTGGGTTTGGCAGGGTATTACCGGCGTTTTATTGAGGGCTTTTCTATTCTTGCAGCACCGTTGACGAGGTTGACACGGAAGGGAGTTCGGTTTGAGTGGGACGATAAATGTGAACAGAGTTTCCAGGAGCTTAAAAGGCGGTTGACATCTGCTCCTGTGTTGGCCCTTCCAGATGATAGTGGGGAGTTCGAGGTGTATAGTGACGCTTCTTTACAAGGCTTGGGTTGTGTCTTGATGCAGCACGGGAAAGTGATTGCTTATGCTTCCCAGCAATTGAAACCCCATGAGGTGAACTACCCTACACATGACTTGGAACTGGCTGCGGTGGTTCATGCACTGAAGATTTGGCGGCATTACTTGTACGGTGAGAGGTGCAGGATCTTCACAGACCATAAGAGCTTAAAGTATTTATTCACTCAAAAGGAATTGAACCTCAGACAGCGCCGTTGGTTGGAGTTACTTAAGGACTACGACTGTACTATTGAGTATCATCCAGGGAAGGCTAATGTGGTCGCTGATGCTCTGAGCAGGAAGTCAGCTAGTTCTTTGTCGCATCTGAGGACAGTACGGTTACCTTTGCTGGTTGAGCTCCGTAGGTTGGGAGTAGAGTTGACTGTGGATGATCAGGGAGCACTCCTAGCAAGTTTCCATGTGCGACCTGTTTTGATTGATCAGGTGATTGATGCGCAGTTTGAGGACTCTATTCTGGGCATCATTCGGATTGAGGTCGAGGCTGGAGAAAGACAGGATTTTGAGATCCGTGAGGATGGAGCCTTGGTTAAGAATGGACGGTTGTGTGTACCTGAGGATGAAGCTTTGAAGAAGGTGATACTGGATGAGGCTCACTGTTCAGCTTATGCGATGCATCCTGGTGGGACCAAGATGTATCGTACACTTCGAGAGCATTACTGGTGGTCAGGGATGAAACGTGAGATTGCCGAATATGTCAGTAGATGCTTGATTTGTCAACAGGTAAAAGCCGAGCGGCAGAGACCTTATGGAGCAATGCAACCTTTGCCGATCCCCGAGTGGAAATGGGATCACCTGACTATGGATTTCGTGTTCAAGCTTCCGAGAACACCGAAGGGACACGATGGTGTGTGGGTTATTGTGGATCGACTTACGAAGTCTGCTCATTTCTTGCCAGTACGGGAGAACTTCAGGTTGGAACAGTTTGTACAGTTGTTTATAAATGAGATTATTCGGTTACATGGGACTCCGGAGTCGATAGTATCTGATAGAGATCCGAGATTTACTTCTCGATTTTGGCAGAGCTTACAGAAAGCTTTTGGGACTAAATTACATTTCAGTACTGCTTTTCATCCTCAGACAGATGGGCAGTCTGAGCGGACTATTCAGATTCTCGAGGATATGATGCGAGCTTGTGTGCTTCAGTTTCAGGGTACTTGGGAATCACATCTGCCTTTGATGGAGTTCGCCTACAATAATAGTTATCAGGAGAGCATTGGGATGGCTCCTTACGAGGCTTTGTATGGGCGGCAGTGTCGGACTCCATTGTGTTGGACTGAGGTTGGTGAGAGGAGGTTGACTACTTCTGAGTTAGTGGAGCTTACTCAGGAAAAAGTGGAACTGATTAGGATCAGGGATTTGGAGTTCGCTGTAGGAGACTGGGTTTTCCTGAAGCTATCTCCTTGGAAAGGAATTGTACGATTTGGCAGACGAGGGAAGTTGAGTCCTCGTTACATTGGACCGTATGAGATCTTGGAGCGGATTGGTCCTGTAGCTTATCGCTTGGCCTTACCAGCAGATTTGGAAAAGGTACATAATGTCTTTCATGTCTCTATGCTTCGAAAGTATATTCGAGATGATTCGCATGTTCTGGAAGCACAACCAGTGGAACTGAGGGAAGACTTGAGTTTCGAAGAGCAACCTGTTGCAATCTTGGATCGGAAGGATAAAGTTTTGCGAAGGAAGACGGTTCCCTTAGTGAAGGTATTGTGGAGAAATCATCAGGTCGAAGAAGCTACTTGGGAACCCGAGGCCTTGATGCGGGAACAGTACCCTTATTTATTTCCTTGAATTTCGAGGATGAAATTCTTTTTAGGGGGGTAGATTGTAACAACCCGTACCTTCGGGAAGGGTAAAAATGTAATTTTTGTGAAGTTTTGTAAAAAAAATGACGATTTTGCCCTTGTGAATAGTAGACGAAAAGTTGACTTTTTGTACTATCGATTGGATGAGTGTTAGCCCTTGACCGTGACGTAGGTTAGGACGTCACGAGTCCGTAGACAGGTGGCAGGTTCGATTCGGACAACCGGAGGAAAAGTTATGATGTATGGAAGGTTGGGGGCGTTACCGTAATTTTGATAAAATGAGGAAAATGTTGACTTTTTAAAGGACTTGTGATTTTCACGTAGACCGAGGACCGTTGGATAGGTCTCGACGTCCTGAGTTCAACGACAGGCGGCACGCTGTCATCGGACGTAGGACGGAGAAGATACGGGTCTGGGAAGTCTGAGGGTAAAATGGTAATTTGTGCAGGAGGGGTATTTTGGTCATTTTCCCTCAGCCCAATCAGATAAGGGCAAGTGGCAGAGATTTTTTTTGGGCTGGCCTATGGATGGTGGACACGTGCAGGGGACTGGATGGTTCCACTACGTTCTCAAGTGTGCACGGCCACACCTTACCCTCATTTGAACCGTGCATACCTTCGAAGAAAACAGAAAACAGAGAGAAGAGTTGGGTGAGGCGGTGATCGATTTTGATGCTAGGGAGAGTGAAGAGTGAGTTGAGAGAGAGACAGTGAGGCAAGGAGGAGCTGGTGATCGTGGTTTGGAGTTGCAACCGTGCACGGAGGCGACGTGGTGGACGGCTGGATATTTGGAAGAAACAGAGGAGGCAGTGGACGGTGGTGGCTACTGTGCCGTGTGGTGGATTGATTCAAGGCACTAGGAGACTCAGGAGGCTACGGGGAGTCCCACGAGCACCTTGGTAGGTGACGGTTCTCACGGCGGCGCCGGAATCGAAAGGTAACCTCTTTTGCTCTGTTTTTCGTGGATTTTCATTTCAAAAGTCGTGGACTTAGAGTTAGAATCGAAGGGTTTGGTGAGTGAAGTGAGGTTTAGGGAGGTCCTAGGACTCGTTTATGGCGGTTGCCGTGACGGGAAAGTTCACGGTGGGAGGTGGTGCGACGACGGGTACTCTGTACCCTGTTTGGCCGTGAATTTCAAACGGGAAATCGTGGAGTTAGAGGGTGAGTCGAGGGTTCCCGTGAGTTGTGTGTGGTTCAGTGAAGTCGTGGAAGGAGTCTAGAATGACCACCGTGAAGGGGGAAGTGCGGAGTGGCCGGAAAGGAAAACAGAGGATTGTTTGGTTTTTCTTTCGAGCTTCAGTTGTGAAGCTATGGGTCGAGTCGAACCAAGAGAGTGAGGGGGATGAATTCTCTGAGAATGGACGAAGCTTTAGGTGAAGATAGAAGGGGAAACGGTGGCCGGACGGTGGAGAACGGTTCTCGCCGGTCCGGGTTGCCGTCTGGTGCGAACCGGGTTCGAGCAAGGAAGACGGTGGCACTGTAGCAGGCGCGTGAGGCCCACGCGCAGCCACTTTGGGCGGCGCGTGGAGGCGCGTGGGGAGGAATCCGGCCAAGCTTCCAACATGAGTGTAGTCCTAAATGTTCTAACGAATCCAAGGGTATAGTTTTCGGGTTAATCGGACGGTGTTACGGGATGGTTCGGGAATCCGTACGGTTTAGGGTTTAGGATTAAAATATTATTAAATTCCCGAAAAAATTGGGGAAAATAGGGAAGGTATCCTTGATGTAATTGTGACCCTATTTGGTATCTATTGACAGGACGGGAGACACCAGAGACGGTTGAGGAGCGCACGGGGCGCGAGTGACTTGTTCTGAACTGTGAGTGGACTCTTTCTTACTTCCGAGCATGCCTAACTGTTTTTATTAATGTTTTATGATTTTTATGTGTGTTTTTATGTCCTGATGATGATTATATGTGATTGAGATGTTTGCACGTTTTTCGAGACGTTTTCGGGATTTTACACGCTTTTCGAGAAACATCTGGTTTTCGGATTTCGATGCCATATTTGAGGATTTCAACCTATAAATGTTTTTTGACGACGATAAATGAGTTATGAAATATGTTTTGTGATTACATGTGGTTTTTGGTATGAACATGGATTTTCCGGATTTGGGTTCGGAATGTCGGTTCTGAATGCCGGAAGGGCTTCGATTTGGGGATTCCGAATTCGAGTTTGGCGATAGATTTTGGAACGGTTTTACACTGAAATGGATTGGATTTGCTGGATCTGGATATGGGTTTAAAGACCCGGATATTGATTGACGGGGGACGGGCCCGGATGGAGTTTAAAGACTCGGGAGTTTAAAGACTCGGATATTTATGATATTACCCCCATAGGCCTATTGAGTTTAAAGACTCGGGAGTTTAAAGACTCGGATTTATATGTGAGGCCTGGTTGAGTTTAAAGACTCGGATAGGTCCAGCAGGTTTGATCGGAAAAAGTGGTTTGATGTTTATGCTCTGGTTTCTATATCAGTTTTATAGTGTATCTGTTTCTTATGATGTTTATAGTGTTTCTGTTTCTTATGATGTTTCATATTATGTTTTTCTAATCCTTCGTTGGGCATGCCTGGTTTTAAACCGGAGGTAACTAATGATTATATTTCCTTACTTTGATTTGATGGTAAACGGTTTTAAAAATTTTATTCCTTTTGGTCCACTCACACCTTCTGTTTTTTTTAATTTCCCTCCAGGTCGTGGTGATAGCGCTGGGGTGAACGTTGAGGCAGATATCGAGGCATAGAGCTTCCGACGTTCTTCTGTTGCGGACTTAGACTTGTAGGACTTTTGGTGCCCGTTTTGTAGTACTATGCTCTGGCTTACTGTTGTATATATTTACTCCTTCGTCTGATAGTTATGCTTATAGTTGTATTAAGGTTTTTTTTGGGTACTGTAAGTGTGATTGTCAGACGGGAGCAGGGTTCATCCCGGGTATCAAGGTGATATTTGGGACGGGTCCTGACATATGGGGTTTGGACTGGTTCGGGAAAGCCAGTGATAGTGGATTCACCGAGAACGGCGTAAGTGCACGCGTATCGAGGCGACGACGCTAATGGTCTATGAGTGGACTTTGCTTTCTAACTCATGATGCATGCATAAATGTTTTATATGTTTTTTGTATGGGATTACTATGTTTGTGATTATGATCTTGATGATTTACTATTTTACACGTATTTCGAGATAATTACGTATTTGCACGTTTTACGATATATGATTTTATGCTGTGATTTGATAAAGGTTTCGATACCATGATTTTGGGATTTTAAAAATGATTCGATTTCAATGATTTATAATGGATTTGGGAAAAGTGATTTTGGGCTTGAAGCCCTGTTCATAAAATAGGTTTTGATGAACGCGATTTCGGGTTTTGGAATCGGATTTCAGGATGATGATTATGGATTCGATTTTGGAACTTGAAAGTGGAATTCCAGATTTGGGTTCGGAATGGTTATTCCGGATACTATCTTATAGAATGATGGTTTCAGATTCGAATTTGGAAATGGATTATGGATTATGGATTATGGATTTGGATTCGGGATAATGATTTCGGATTCGGCTTGGAATTCGAAATGGTGATTTCGAATTCGGATTTGGACGTGGATTTGGAAAGCGGTTTTAAAATGGTTTTGGATTGGATTTGCTGTATCTGGTTATTGGGTTTAAAGACCCGGATATGATATGACGAGGGCGGGCTTGGATTGGGTTTAAAGACCCGGATTGAGTTTAAAGACTCGGTAATTTAAAGACTCGGATATTGATATTTCCCCAATAGGCCTATTGAGTTTAAAGAATCGGATTATATTGAGACCTGGATTGAGTTTAAAGACTCGGGAGTTTAAAGACTCGGATAGATCCAGCAGGTTCGATGCATTGTAAAGGATTTCAAATGTGTTTTGCATTTCGATGATAATGATGGTTTTCAATAATAGTTTTTCGCTATTTTCGGCTATGACCATGATGATATGAATTTTGGTGGTTTAGGCTGAGGCCCGGGATTAAAGAAAAGGAAATGATTTCGGTTTGTATAAATGGTTTTGATTATCTCGGAAATGAACTGGTTATAAATACATGCATTGGTTTTTAAACGGAGGGTATAAATATCTTTTCTGATAAACTGTTTTCTATTCTTATCCTTTATTTTTGTCCACTCACAGTATTTTGTGTTTTCGAAACCCTCCAGGTTGTTGCGGTACGGGCTGTTGGTAGAGAGAGACAGAGACATCACACACGCGATCCACAGTAGAGTCTGAGCCCTCTGGGAAGTCCGGAACTTGTGAACGGTTCAATTAGAAATCCCTTGTCCGGCTTACGTGTTACACAAAGGTTGGACGTAGGTTTAGCCCTCGTGTCACGTGTAAGTTAGACGGGAGCATGGCTTAGCCCTTAATCCAGGGAGATTGGGGGTGGGTCATGTCACGTTCCACTCATTCCTGAGCTAGAAGCAATCCAATCCTGATTCACTCACTCCTAAGTGGGTCTCACTTACTATCTCACTAATTCGCCTTTAATTCCTACAAATGATCAGGCCACCACATCGAATTAAATCAATCCAAAATACCACACGTCTCGAGACATGTCTAGATTGTGGGTTCTCTTCAATAACTTCATATCGATCAATTATATTCACTCCTTTCATTCTAACTTATTCTTTTTCTATCGTTGTCCAACAACGAAACTCTCAATGGTCCACAACCATGACATCACAAGTCGTCCTACCTTAATCTGACTTAGCACAGTCCTAATACACTTGCCACCCATGACGTCACTAAATACGCTCTCTACTCCTGAACACATCCACACGTGTCCACGAGTAAGGGGGATTCACAACTCCTGAAGTGCCTTCAATGAGTCTCCCAACTTGACTCCAGAGTATCCACCACTCAACACTCAACACCAACTCAGAATCAACATAACCTCTCATCGTCTAAACCAAAACATCTCTACTAGTCTAGGAAAATTCCACAACTCACCGACAAGTGTACCACCACTGGACTAACCATGGGACTTCATCCCGAAAAAGTGTACCACCACCGGACTAACCGTCCAAACGTCAACTCCTCTACTAGTCTAGGAAAAATCCACAACTCATCGACCAACTCACCTGTCGGTTAATCAACGTTTATGTACATCCCAAAGGATGTCAATCACCACTCCTTCTGCTTACCGAGTCTTAACCTTTCCGAGGTTCAACTCTCGGGCAACACTAATGTACGAGTCACCAACTCTCGGGATCACAAGCAACGATCACTAACCTCAGATTCCTAAGTCCCTATCCTCGGAGTCGTCAATCCCTAGTCTCGAGGAATCACCAAGTACCATCCTCGACATCACCATATGCCAACCTCGGCATATGCCGACATATTCTAACACATCAGGATGAGTTCACGAAAACCAACTTCACGGATGGTTAAACCTGACCATACCAACCTAGCCCGTTCCAAACCGAAGCCTAGGTCCACCGCGCTTCGGCTGCGCTACTCTGATCAAACTAACGGCATCCTAACCGTTCGTCTTGAAAGATGACCTACCAATGGTCATCGAATATCCCATCTCGATTAGTGGTTCCTACCAGACACCAGCACCTCACGACTGGCCACAACCTCAACTCACGAGGTGCCCATCCTACCATTCACAAGCAACTTAGCTCATGGCACATCATTCCCTAACTCGCGCTCACAGTACACCAGTCCCGAATCTCCGCTCATACCGAGCCAAAACCCTCAATCTACTCTCAGGTCAGGGAAACTGATCTCCCTTATATTTCACAACCCTAAGCAACTCAACGCTCCATAGTACCTAGATGAGACCGCAACCAAACTGCACTATACCACGCTCCATTGGTCAGGTCAAGCCAACCAATCTTCACAATCTCATTAGACTCGACGAGAGTCATCCAATACCTCGGCTGTGCTTAGCAACACCATCTCCAATCCAGCCGTAAGTCAGCCCAATCCACAACAACTACCTAACCATAACCCCCAACTCACGTTTTCTAGACTAAGCACTTACTCTGGGGTTTCTCACTAAGGTACTCACATTTACTAACCTAGCCATCCCAACGGAGTTCCTCAAATCCTCATCCTCACTCAGGTTAGCAAAACCCATGGCTTCCACTAGCTCACAACAACCTCACCACTCGGGTCGTCACACCAGGCTAAGAACATCGTCAATCGGTAACCATCGCTAAAGGGGAATCCCTCAAATTCTAAAAGCAAGCTCCTTAACCCCCGTAACTCGAGGCATCCGACTACTCGTAGCCGCACAAGTCTAATCTCAACCAAATTGACTAAAGGGTCACCAATCCATACTTCATCATCCGGCCCAACAAGCTACCGTCATCCAGCCCCAACCAGCCCACGAGTACCTTCCAGCTCAACAAGCTGTCATTGGGCCCTACATGCCCACCAGCCGACCATCTCTCGGATCTACTCCATCTGACCCTAAAAGCCAACTGACCAATGATCCTGGCTAAAACACACCAACCACTCAAGCCCTAAGCAACCATAAAAATGGTGCAGGTCATACCTTGAGATTCCCCCTCACGCGCCCCCACGCGCTGGTCAAATGGAAAGTCAACGCTTGTAAACTATGATGACATCAGCATGACATCACTACTGACGTCACCTGACAGCTGTCAGGTCTGACACATGTAAGACTCTGATAGTGCCACGTGTCACTACAGGATTCGCCACAGGTCTGACAAGCCTGACATGATGCCATCATCATCTCCTACCTCAAAACGGGTTGACCCGTGGACCTGCATTTGGGTCGCGCAGACCCGCGATCTGACCCGGCCACCGTTTCACCATTTATTGACCATTTTCGACGAGGTTTCTTCTTATATTTTCGTCTCAGTCCTAGCTATGGATCTATGCAACTAAAATTAGGAAAAGCGGGCTAGATCTTTACCTTGGATTCGATGAACAGTGGCCGTGTTTTTCCCCGTCGATATCTTGGGATTCCAGCCGCCTGCTTCCTCGAAACTACATCCTCAGCACACGCCTCAGTCCCTAGAACATGTTAGGATCAACGCCAGCGACTAACACACATCCAAATCTCAGTTTCCATTTTTGGGGTCAAACGGGTTACAGGTTCACTCACCTCCGCCGTGTCTCTTCCGTGCTCAGCCTCCCTTCCTTTTCACTATCGCCTTCCTTTGTCCCTCTGGGTCTCACTCTTAATCTCAGCAAGGAAAGTTGTGATAATGAGATGATATGATTATGGTTATGGGGGGTGATTTTGGTTGTTCACGGTTTACGGAAAGAACAAAAATAATGAAATTGTGAATTGATGAAGATGGTGGACAATGAGGATGAGAGATGTGAGAAGTGAATGAATTAAATAAACAAAAGTAGCCAATGGACATAGATCCACAATTTGGGAAATTTTAGCCATGGGATAAGTGACACTTGTCACTCATCGAAGGGTCCCACATCAATTATTTACCCAATCAAAATTTAGGATTAATTTCAAATCCCGAGAACGTAAAAATAAACTGATTTCGATCTTTTGATCATAACTTCCCCGTCTGACGACCGATTTTGACGTGCCGCCTGTCTAAGGACTCATCAAATTCATAGTCATAGGTCAAAGCCCAAAAAGAATTTCGGTCCAAAAGTCAACTTTTTCCCCAATAGGGGTAAAATGGTCATTTTGCATTAATTAATAGAATTTACAATAAAATAATGTTCGGGCCGTTACACCCACTCTTTTATTGCTTTGTTTTATGATTCTTTGGATTTCATACTATAACTAGATTTCATATATATATATATATATATATCAAATCTAGTGGAAGATAATAATATAAGTTCAAAATATTTAATCTAGCTTTAATTTATAACTAGGTAGAGAATACAAGCATAAAGATAATAGTATGATAATAAAAAAACTCAAACAAATATGTAAACAGTAGATGGTAAGGAAAAAAAAGATTAAGAATGAAATGAATATCATAAGATCAAACTCATATTTATTTATTAGTCTTAAAGCTTGCTTAACTAAGTACAATTGTATTGAAGAGTAGCACACTCAAACTCACACTCACAAATTTTCATAAATTCTAGCAAAACTATTTTCTAAGATGGTTACAACTGAGAGCAAAGTCTCCTTAAACAGAAAAACAAGGATAAGATAAAAGGCCAGGCATCACACAATGAGAGGACCGAATAAAAAGAAGCCTACAATTATGAGGGACATCTTCATTTCTGACTCATCTACTCATGGGCGCCACAGCGGCAAAACAAACAAAACAACTACAGGAAAAAGATAAGGGTAATGTGGCTATGACTACATCAAAATTTCCTTTAGACAATGGAATCCATTGTCTATTCCCCTTAAATACCATTGTAATTGCCCATGTTGTCTAAATGGGGTGTTTAGACAACGATACTCATTGAAATCCGTTGCCTAAAGGGTACTTTAGACAACGATATATATGTATACCGTTTTGTAAAGTACCCTTTAGACAACGGTTGTTGATAAATGTTGTTGTCTAAAGTGCCTCTACACAACGGTTTATATTTGATACCGTTGTCTAAAATACCTTTATAGAACGGTTAAAACATACAAGCCGTTCTCTAAAGTAGTATTACGCAACAGTGTTTGTTTATTACCATTGTCTAATTACCGTTGTCTAAAGTATAATTAGACAACTGTATTTTGTATGAAATAATCATTGTCTTAAGTGATAAATATGAACGTTGTCTAAAGATACCCTAATTCATAACAATTCATTCATCACACAAATCATATTAAAATCCTAGAAAAGATAAATTTTCATTAATAGAGAAAAAATTACAATTGTTAATATTCCATAAAATATGAAAGTATACAATTTAGCCTATAAATATATCCTATATCACCTTGAGATGAAAAATATATCCTATACTACCTTGAGATGAGGAATATATCTCATCGGCGTCCCTTCTTGGTTATGGCTCTGACCTTTCGATAAAAAGCTTCCAAATTGCATTGGGTGGAGTTGGAAGTTCTCTATTCTTTCCCAAGAAATCAGCAGACTTGCAGATAGGGCAACCCATATCGAAGTAGCATGGATCGCAACTATAGTGCAATAAATAGTCAGACTTGCTTTGATGTCAACAACTGCTATCTTTCAAACTAATAGCATGGCATATATAGCATCCAAACGCTGCGCTGTTTTTGAAAACCTATTTTTGACCAGTTGGATGTGACGCCCCAGAAATTCGAGAAATGAAAATTTGAAAGTTGGAATTTAAAATGACGTTTTTCCCTTATAAATGTGGTGGTCTAAGTTTACTTTTTGTTTGAAATATTGTTGCACATTTTTCGAGGACCATTGTGTAGGTCTCGAGATGCTGAGTCCGTAGATAGGTGGCACATTGAAATCGGAGTTCGGATGTGATGGTTACGGGTCTAAAACGATAAGAGGTATTTTGGTATTCTTACGAGCAAAGGGTAAAATGGTAGATTGGTCGAGATTTTGATGAATCAGAGATTTTGAGGAATTAGCAAACATTGTGATTCATTTAGCCCTTTGAGTGACACATGTCACCTGTTACAATTGAATTAGTGGCCTGCTGGCCTGCGTGGGTGTGTGTTAATCGGTTGGGTATGTGTTTTCTGCCCAACAAAGATGAAAAAAGAAACAAAAACAAACAGAGGAGTGATTGATCCAAATGGTCCATATCACAACCTTGATTACAGAGGAATTGAGAGGATTAGAGAGTAAAAGACGAGAAGGAAACACGAGCGAAAACATGAAAGAAAAGGGGAGGAGAAGCACAGAGGAACCCGAAGAACCAAAACCCATAAACCTTCAAATTGTCCAAAGTTCGGATTTGAATTGTTGAACCATAATTGTTTAAACCAATCTTAGATTAAGTTCCCTGGGATCCAAACAAGTCGAACCATCTCAAAATCAAAGGGAATCGATTGCGATTTCACCTAGAACGGACATGCGACAGCCTTCAAATTTTCAAAGAGAAATTGATCAATTTGAGGTCGGAATATTGCCAAGACTTCGGAGGAGCGAACAACTCGAGACTGAGCAGCTTGGACGATGTGTGAGTCGACGTTTGTTTTATAAACCGTTATGCATGCATAATTAAATGTTTTACATGATGTGAGTTGCAATGATTGCATAATGATTCGATGTGATTACTTGTTGATTTTATGAATTATTTAATCGATTTTTATGCACGATTTACGATGAACTGTGAAAAAGATGTTTTGGGCTAGGCCCGGGTTTAAAAATGGTGTTTTTACTTGGATTGGAGTCAAAAGTGTGTTGTACTCGATGATGATATGTGTTATATGTGATGATGTGATGGTATATGTTGTGTTGTGATTGTAAACACTGGTACGTGTCCGGATTATGCGAGTGCAGTTCCTAGACGTGTCTCGGATGTTGCGATAGTGTAGTTCCTGAGTACATGTACGTCTAGATGTGTGTGTGCAGTTCCCGGACATGGTTTGGATGTTGCGTGAGTGCAGTTCTCGGACATGACTCAGATGTTGCGTGAGTGCAGTTCCCGAGTGGGCCTACGCGTAGTGCCGGTGTGATTATGTGACTGATTGTGCACTTGTGAGTAGTGTTGTTTGATTATTGTGCTTGATATTTTAGTACTGGTGACGAGTATTGTTTTCGATGGTCCTTGTGACTGGTTTGGTGATTTTCATGTGATTTGGCTTGAGAGCCGGTTGTTCATATGTTTTACCCTATGCATACATGTTTTATAACTGGAGGGGGAAATGATTTGTTTTGAATTGTGTTTTCAAACGATATTATTTTTATCCACTCACACTTTTCATGTTTTTGATGACCCTCTAGGCCGTGGCACGAGGATCGGGGCTGATCGAGAAGTGGAGGCATGAGTGGAAGTCAGTGTGGTTATCCCTTGTCTAGTAAGTGCTGAGGGTAATTCTAGTACTTCAGTTGACTTATCAGACGGGAGTATGACCAGACACGGTTATCAAAGTCTAATTGGTACGGGTCTTATCATTTGATCAGGGGCTCCACTAATGACAATTGAACAGAAATTTAAATGTCACTGAGGAGTTGAAAGAAACAGCAAGGTTACAACCTAGATCTGAAAATCATGTAGGAAACTAGTCAAACTACAGCACCTTACATTGCAATTTAAAACGCATACCAACTAAAGTATTCAGATTAAACCATATGATAATTCGATAATTCACTTAAAATTGTCCAAATAGTGTTAGAAGCCTATGAAAGCCACCATTGAGTCAATGAAATAAATTTCAATAATAAATAAAATTTAAAAACTTCTATTGAGACCTTGTAACTGCAGGTCATCCAAATCAATCTCCTGGTCTGATACAAGTATAAAGCTTGTTTGCACATGCCACAAATTTTTTATGTTCTTATGCTCTGAACTGCTCAAGCCAAAACTAAGAATTCAATGAATGCTTAGTGAGTTCAATTCAGTCTACAGAACAATAAAAGTGTCTCTCAACATCTACACCATAAATTTTCTATGTGAAGGATTTTCCAAAACTCAGTTAAAAGGATGTAATTTGACTCATTCCCATGAAAATCGAGGCAATTATCATTTTTCAACTAGAGTATGATGAATAATATCTGACTAACAAAAGTTCCAGCTAGAAAAGTTGTTGGATTTCGAACTCCAAGGGAAAATCATTCAAATGAAAGTCAAAATGCCCTAAATTGTTACTATCAAAATCATCAGGATTAACAATTACTAAATGACACAATTTGATGTTTAAGAATTGCATAATAGGTTTGTGCATTATGAAAATGTACTAAGAACACATAAAAAAAAGATCAGAGAAGTACAATAAGCCTAAAAAAAAAATTATCAGTCCTTGGATTTCCTATATAGCTTCCCAAAATAAAATGGTATTAAGTCACTAATGCCTACATCAACGTAAAAACACAATCTACACAGAACATTTTAGGAAAACAAACTACAATATGAATTTTGCTACCATGATAAGGTTGAATGACATACTTGTATAGTCTTCCTGAAATCCTTCGGTTCATCAGGATCCTCAAAAGGATATGCTCCCACCAGCATCACATATAAGGTTACCCCGCATGACCATACATCTGCAATCTGATGTCGTAACAAAAGATCAAGATAAAATCTTCTCTTTCACTAGCAGGGATTTATAGACTCATGAAAAATTCAACTTCACAACACGAAAAGGATAGGGGGAAAATGGTTTTAAGAAAGAAGTAAGATATGTAAGACAGAGTGTTTGTATGTCCTTTTCATGCCCCACAGCAGATTTTTGTTGTGAATGAAGCACTGAAGACTGAAAAATACACACAATTAGAGACATGAACATTATACATGAACTTATAATAAGTTGACTCTTATTTTCCCTCTTCCTCATACAAAATGAAGGAAAATTTTGACTAGAGATCCTTAGATTCGACACCAAATGAGTACCATCAAGGTAATATAACTATAATACGAACCATGTCATCAATGAAAATTCTCCTTAACCTCAATGATCTAACCCTCTAAATTTAATCTACAAGGGAGCTGTATCTTGGTTCAATCCAACCTAAGATCAAGACAAAATGCAAGGCAACTAAACTACGAGAATCTTGTCAATAAAAGCTCTAGAATACAAGTCCATATTCAAGTTAGCCTTGATTCCCTTTATTTAATTAAAGATACAAACACAAAAACATAGCCAAGTACGCAAGAAAGCGAATAATAACTTGTACCTTTGAGTACCCAAAATCGCATATTTTCAAACGATGTCCAGGACTTCCATCCAATAAAGTGTTTTCTAGCTTCAAGTCCCAGTGGCATACTTGCTTCATCAGGAAAAGTAATAATCCAGATAAATTATCTAATTGATATCCCACAGTAAAGGAATAAAGTCTAAAAGAAAGCCAAAAGGAAATATTTATATGCCATTACATGGCAGTAACTGACTCCCGATATAAGCTGTGGAAAAAAGAAGCGAGCCTGGATAAACATAAAAACCACATCTTCAACATGTAAAGTAAAACAGAAAGATATAGAGGAACTATAGATATTGAAATAAGGACCTCATCCTCACTGATGCGCCCTGCATTGCATATTCGCTCAAACATCTCTCCCCCAGAAGCATATTACATCACAATGGCCAGATGGGTAGGAGTCAGAATAACCTACATGCAGCGTAGATTACCACTCAGCAAAACATCACTAGAAAGACATAAGCAATATCTTATCAGCAAGAAGCAACAACTAACAAACCTCTTTGAATCTAATTATGTGGGGATACCTCAGGGAGCGATGATTAATTATCTCTCTTCGAACATTGTCATCAATCTGCAACTCCCAGCAACACAATGAAACGAATACCCAAATCTCACCATTTCATTAAAGGTAATCTTTTACACTTGCAAGTAATGAATTACAGAATAAACAATTATCAATCATACAATAACTTATCAAAAAATAACCATAATGTTGTAAATTATATTAAGTGATATGTCTATTTATGTAAATGGGTACGAGAGGTAGATAGGTAATTGTACATATATATTAATCCTATCCTTATATAAATGGGTTAATTAGTTTTGTATTGATGTACTCTTATTATTCTGAACGTATTATAGAATACAGAGAACGTGTCATTTTTCCTCTGCCTCCTTCTCTAAAATTTCTCCCTCCTAAATCCTTCACAACACGTTATCAGCATGATCGTCTCCGAATCGGTGATCATTCAAGTGAAGGATAAATTCAATCAAGTAGGTTTTCCAAATCCTAGAATTTATTTTATTTTGCATCAAACCTAGCACCCATATTTCTAGAAATTGATTTGCATATTGCTTAGAATTGATAATGATGTTGAATCCTAGGATTATGAATTATTTTATTTGATTGATTGATTCAAAACCTAGATTTAATTTCTTTAATTTGATCAATTGAATTATATGAATTATCGGTTTTTGTTCATATATGTGTGATTGCATATGTTTGAATTGAATTAGAAGTTGAAAAAAAATCACGGCAACATGCAATAAAAATTCATGAATTGGAAATTGGTTTGATATGATGATTCTTTTATTGTTTTTTTTTATATTTGATGAAATCCTAGAAACATGTAAATTTTAGGGTTATATGCACAATTTGAAATTGAATAGTATATTTTTAAATTAATGATGATGTAGAACCCTAGAATTATAATTAATTTTATTTAGTTCTAAATAGTTGATTTTTTTTATGTTTGAACGTTGAATATTGCTTGATATTGTTGATGATGTAGAACCCATGATGTTTGTAGTTCTATCATGGGTTGTAAGTCTGTGAAACCAAAGAAAGAAAGTCTAAATTGGTTTGCTGCCTACCTTTTTGCTGAAAAATGGGGATGACTCCTGATAGAAGATTTATCAACCAACAAATTATGAATGATAACTTCTAATGTAATACTTTGCAAGTGCACAAAATCGTATGACGAGTATAGTAGGTTTGCAAAGGTCGATCCCTCGAGGACTTGTTCAACGTGAATCCACTTAGTTTGGAATGCAACAACTTGAGAAAAAGTACACAAACGTTGGGGGGTTTTGAGTGATGGTTTTAACAAAATTGAATGATGAAAGCAAGTGCAAAATGATGAAAAACTTGATTTGAGAGTTGATTGGATGATTAGGACGAATTAGGACATGTTATCCACCTTTACCAATTAGAGTTCTCCTTAGATTTCTTTTATTAGATTAATTATGCATATATCTGAATTAAGTTCCCATGCAAGGGTCCGACTAAGGCTCACCCCACACATTTATCTTCTCTTAGATTGCATGTTTAAGCGTGATGTACCCGCCCTTAAACAACTATTACCGATGGTGTGTGATAATGCATGAAACATGAAGAAAATTTAATGACACTACACTATCCCTAGTAAAGTGATGTGCAATCCTAAGGAGTCATGAGTTTAGATTAGGAATAAAATTCCTCCTCTTAAACGTGATGCTACAAATTGCAGGGTGAACACAAACATCAAGGTGATCCGTCAAGCAATTACATCGACAATTATACGCAAATAAGGTGATCAAACTTGCAAGCATAAATTGAGTTCATGAAGTATAGTAATCCAACAAATCCAGGCATACATAACAACCATAATCAACAGCCAGAAATCTAATTATAAACTAACATGACTAGGGCTTCAAACAACCCTAATCCTAAAGTAAACTACTCACGCATAACTAAGTTAACAAACATCATAATTGAATGCATATAAACTTAAAGAGATTAGGGATTAAGAAACACAGATACTAAGATGAATGATGCGTGAGAGAAGTGGCACAAACACTTCTTCTTCTCCCAAACTTCACGTCACAAAGAAGATGCAAGACTTGAATCCAAAAGCATGAACAATAGGTAAATTGTGGCTACTTTGTGTATAAACTTTAAGCAGAAATTTTTGCAGAGTTTTGGGACCTTAGGATGTAAATTGACCATCCAAAAAAAATGAGAAAACATCTATTTATATCCCCTAACAGCTGCCCTAACATCTCTCTAAAACAAAGGGAAAAACAGCCCCCAAAATAAGGAGGAAAACTCCTTAGCCGCATTTTTGTGTCCCTCTTGCTTAAGGAATCTTCTTTTCCTTCTTTAATCCACTTCTTGACTTCATATTTGACTAGGAATTGAATTATTATCTTTCCAAATCAGATCACAATCCCTAAATTAAAGGAAAGGGGCTACAAATTGCGGCTAAGGGGTAAATTAACCCTAGCCATGATTTATGATTTTTTCTTGATTTCTAAGAAACTTCATTTTCCTTATTTCTTGCAATCTTTAACTTCATATCTGATTAGGAATATAATTAAGCCATCATATTCAAGTGAATCCATGTCATTCCTCATTGAGAAAGGTGGGAAAATTCGTCCAAGGATGCTTGATGCACAAGTAAACACCCTAAAACACCCTTAATCGCAATTTTAGGCACTTAAGGGGCTTAGCCGTATTTTTGGTGATCTTGGGGGATCTTGGACGTAAAAATGGGAGATGATATGATCCTTGATGGTCCTTGCTGGGTTCTTGAAGATATATCCTTGGAAAGATCACATTTCATTGCAAAACATGATTTAAACCTCAACTAGGCAATCTGCACAAACTTCATAATAGATATCATTTTCTCCTATTGTTAGAATGATTATAATCAAAAGATAAGTAAAAGTGATAAAAAAATAACATTGAAATGATGCTTAATTTGTGACTTATCAACTCGCACAACAAAAGGCACCAGTAGTTGCCTGAAATAACTGGGCCACAAACAATTTTTTTAAACTTGTAACTTCCTAGGCCCCGAAGGCCACTCAAACAAAAAGAAAAAGGCCCAAAGACCAGCCCAGAAGGCCTAAAAACCAAAAAAAAAAACAAAAAACAAGGGCTTAGAAGGCCACTTAATTGGGCAGCCTAGAAAGCAACGGCCCATCGCTACAGTGCGCGGCTCGGCTCTCAGGTGGCTTCCGCCGACTCGGCTCGGCTCCTACCCAAAAAAAAATCTTCCTTTGCACTCCTCGTGTAACAACCCGTACCTTCAGGAAGGGTATAAATGTAATTTTTGTAAAAGAGTTGTATAAAAGGACGATTTTGCCCTTGTGAATAGTGTGTCAAAAGTTGACTTTTTGATTTATAGGTTGGATGAGTGTTGACCATTGGTCGTGACGTAGTTTAGGACGTCACGAGTCCGCATACAGGTGGCATGTCCGATTTGGACAATCGGAGAAAAAGTTATGACATTCGGAAGATTGAGGGCGTTATCGTAATTTTGACTATTTGAGGAAAATATTGACTTTTTAGTGGACTGGTGATTTTCACGTAGACCGAGGACCATTGGATAGGTCTTGACGTCCTGAGTACAACGACAGGCGGCACACTGTCATCGGACGTCTGACAAAATAGTTACGGGTCTGGAAAGTTTGAGGGTAAAAAGGTAATTTTTAAACCTAGGGGCAATTTGGTCTTTTTGTCTTTAGGGCCAATCAGATAAACCCAAGTGGTTGAGTGGGCTTGGATATTTTGCACTGAGGTCCATGGGAATGTGGACACATGGACTAACACTAGAGGCTTCTAGGGTGTTAATTATACACACGGCCACAAATCGTTCAAAAAACAAGGGCTAAAAACCAAAAAAAAAAACAAAAAACAAGGGCTTAGAAGGCCACTTAATTGGGCAGCCTAGAAGGCAACGGCCCATCGCTACAGTGCGCGGCTCGGCTCTCAGGTGGCTTCCGCCGACTCGGCTCGGCTCCTACCCAAAAAAAAAATCTTCCTTTGCACTCCTCGTGTAACAACCCGTACCTTCAGGAAGGGTATAAATGTAATTTTTGTAAAAGAGTTGTATAAAAGGACGATTTTGCCCTTGTGAATAGTGTGTCAAAAGTTGACTTTTTGATTTATAGGTTGGATGAGTGTTGACCATTGGTCGTGACGTAGTTTAGGACGTCACGAGTCCGCAGACAGGTGGCATGTCCGATTTGGACAATCGGAGAAAAAGTTATGACATTCGGAAGATTGAGGGCGTTATCGTAATTTTGACTATTTGAGGAAAATATTGACTTTTTAGTGGACTGGTGATTTTCACGTAGACCGAGGACCATTGGATAGGTCTTGACGTCCTGAGTACAACGACAGGCGGCACACTGTCATCGGACGTCGGACGAAATAGTTACGGGTCTGGAAAGTTTGAGGGTAAAAAGGTAATTTTTAAACCTAGGGGCAATTTGGTCTTTTTTTCTTTAGGGCCAATCAGATAAACCCAAGTGGTTGAGTGGGCTTGGATATTTTGCACTGAGGTCCATGGGAATGTGGACACATGGACTAACACTAGAGGCTTCTAGGGTGTTAATTATACACACGGCCACAAATCGTTCAAATTTGAACCGTACATTTGGGCTTCGACACAGAGAAACAGAGAGTGAAGAATTGAGAGACGGTGATCGATTCTGTGCGTGGGTGAGGGTTCTGTGAATTGTGAGAGTGACAGACAGAAGAGAGGGAGCTGGTGATCGAGTTTTGGGAGTAAGATCGTGCACGGAGACACGGCGGTGGTGAAGCTGAGGTTCTGAGAAAACAGAGGAGCCGTGGGACTGTGGTGGTGGTTCTGCCGTGTTGTGGTGCAAACCAAGATAATAAGAGACTAGGACGACGGCAGGGGACTCACTGGACACCGTGGTACACAGCGGTACAGACGGCGGTGGCCGACTCGAAGGTAAGCATCGAATCCCCTGTTTTCCCATTTTCTTGTTTTCAATAATCGTGGACTTTGGGCTAGAGTCGAGGGATGCTGTGACTTGGGTGAGACTCCTGAAGGTCCCAGGAGTCGTTTGAGTGTGGTGCCGTGACGGGGGAGGACCTGGGTGGCTGGCGGCCAAAACAGGGCTCATGGGCAGTGTTTTTCGAAGATGAAGACGAAGGGTTTTAGGCCGTGATTTCTGGATTTTAGGACTGGGTTTGGTTGCAGGGGACTGGACGAAGCTAATGGATTTGAAATGAGGAAGAATGGTGGAGGAACGGAGGAGAACCGGTCACGCCGGTTCAACATAGTTGAACCGGGTGACTCGAGGTTAAAGATGCACTGTAGCAGGCGCGTGAGGCCCACGCGCAGCCACTTTGGGCGGCGCGTGGGGGCGCGTGCGAAGGAGTTTGAGAAATTGTCCAACATGATTTTGGTTCTAAATGTTCTAAGGAATCTATTGGTGTAATTTTCGGGTTAATCGGACGATGTTACGGGATAGTTCGAGGATCCGGACGGTTTAGGGTCTAAGTTTAATTTATGAATAAATTCCCGAAAAATTGGGGAAATTAGGATTAGTATATTTGACGTATTTGTGACCCTATTTGATGCTTATTGACAGGACGGGAGACGCCTGAGACGGTCGAGGAGCGCACGGAACACGATTGACAATTTCCGATTCGTGAGTGCACTCTTTCTTTCTCATGAGCATGCCTAGCTAGTTTTAATTATGTTTTATGGTTTAAAGTATGTTTTAATGCTTGTTGATGATGATTATATGTGATTGCTATGCTTGCACGTTTTTCGAGACCTTTTCGGGTTTTCGCACGTTTTTCGAGAAAAGCTGGATTTCTGATTTTGATGCTATACTTGGAGATTTCAATTTCTAATTGTGTTCTGATGGTTATATATGAATTCTGAGACATGATTTTGGTAAACCCAGTTTTGGTTTAAACTGGATTTCGTGGATTTCCGGATTTGGATTCGGAATGACGGTTTTGAACACCGGATGGGCTTCGAACCGGGGATTTCGGATTCGGGTTCGGATGTGAATTTAGAATTGATATTAAATTGATTTGGATCGGATTTGCTGGATCTGGATATTGGGTTTAAAGACCCGGATTCTGATTGACGGGGGACGGGCCCAGATTGAGTTTAAAGACTCGGATATTCATGATAATACCCCCGTAGGCCCATTGAGTTTAAAGACTCGGATTACATTTGAGGCCTGGTTGAGTTTAAAGACTCAGATAGACCCAGCAGGTTTGATCGGATTTTGATATTTGCGGACTTGGTTTTATGATACGATAGTAGAATTCTTATCATATTATTTTATATTGTGGTTTTCTGATACTTAGTTAGGCATGCATATTTTAAAACGGAGGGAAAAACCTTATTGTTTTCTTTAAACTGTTTTATGCTTAATCGTGTTTTAAACCTTTTATTTCTTTAGTCTACTCACACTTTTTGGTTTTAACTTACCCTCCAGGTCGTGGTGATAGTGCTGGGGTGAACGTTGAGGCAGGAACCGAGGCATAGAGCTTACGACGTTCTTCCGTTGCGAGATTAGCACAGTAGGATTTTGTGCCTGTTTTGTATAAACTATGCTCTGAATTACGGTTGTATTACATTTCTCCCTTGTCTGATAGTTATGCTTATAGTTGTGTTGAGGTTATTTTGGTACTTTAAGTGTGATTATCAGACGGGAGCAGGGTTCGTCCTGGGTATCGAGGTGATATTTGGGACGGGTCCTGACACCTCGGGCCTAAAACATATACTCATGCATGCCTGAAGCAATGCAATAGCCCTAAATCAAGGACCAAAATAGCATTCATTTATACTATCTATGCATATTGTATATTGTTTACATCGTTGTTTGTTTATTTCATTATTTACATGTTATTTATAAATGTAATAGACTACTTGTACATACAAGGAACCTGAAGTTTCCTTCATTGATATCCTAGATTATCATACCATGTTATAGAACCTGCAGTTCTCATTAGTTGCTTATGGATGTGTTTTTCCCAAAGCACTAATTCTATTCCTTAATCTTTGTAGAGCATGACACATCTCAACAAAGTGGATTTTGACGCACTAGAAGTTTCCGGGAGAAACTACTACCAGTGGACTGAAGATGTGAAGCTTCATCACACTACAAAGAGAATTTGATCAACCATCTAGGAAGATAACGTGGCTTCTGAGCATCAGAAGGCGGACGCCATGATCCTCATTCGGAGGCATATGGATCGTGCACTGCAGCGTGAATACCTGGGTCAAGAGGACCCGAGAGCTTTGTGGGTTTCACTGGCTGATCATTTCGATCACCAGAAGGACATATTCTTGCCTGAAGCAAGACATGACTGGCATAACATTCGTTTCCAGGATTTTAAATCCGTAAACGAATATAATTCTGAGATATTCCGTATCCGGTCTCTTCTCAAGTATTGTGGGGGGGAGCTCACTGAAACCGACTTACTTGAGAAGACTTTCTCCACATTTCTTGCCTCGTGTATTGTCCTACAGCAACAATACAGAGAGCGAAAGTTTACCAGATTCGCGGAGTTGATCAGTACTTTTTTGCTCGCTGAAAAGAACAACCTTTTGTTAATGAAGAATGATCAATCTCGACCTGTGGGTACTAGTGCAGCACCTTTACCTGAAGCAAACGTTGTTGCACCTCGCGATGCCAACCGTTAGTGGAGAAACAAGGGTCATGGTAGAGGTGGAGGATGTAACCGTCCAACACATGGTGAACACCCCTATGACCGGGTCCATGGCTACCATACCCCACATGACCGTGGTAATCATGGTCTAGGCCCACTTGGTGGACACCTCTATGACCGAGCCCAAGATTATCATGCCCCACGTGGTTTTGGTAACTGTGGTCTAGATCCACGTGGTGGATATCATGCTCATCCTGGTCCGCGTGCTTAAAACGAAAGAAACCTTGGTCCGGCCCATCGCCACCAGAATCAAAACCCACCTGACTTATGTTATAAATGTGGAGGTCGCGATCACTAGTCCCGCACATGCCGTGCATCAGCACAAGTTATTGCCCAGTACCATACTAGACGTGGTACTCGAGAGGCTAATTTTGTTGTAGGACCAGTCCCCGCTGATACCACCCTTGCCATTGCTGATTTCCAAACTGCAACTGGACATGATGGGGATTGAGTTATTTGCATAAACATGGATATGATCGACGTTTGTGCCATTTTTTTATGGATATTATTTATTTTTTACTATTTCTAGATATTATTTGGTGATTCATATTTGTTTTGGACTTATTTTGTTATCTGCTCGAATATTATTTAATCTATTTATTCATTTGTGATAAATGAGATTGTTGATTACTTTAGTTATATTGATGGTTAGGCATGTCAAATGGTGAAGTTCATTGTCTAGCCGACAGTGCTACTACGCACACTATCCTCAATGATAGGATATTTTTTATAAACTTAATACCTAACCACACCTCTGTGACAACTATATCTGGCCAATCAAATTTGATTGAAGGCTCCGGAAGATCCCACTGTATGTTGTCTAATGGTACCGTATGTACCATTGCTGAAGCCTTATACTCCCCATATTCCATGACACGACCCATCCCAATCCCCCCGGGATTACCATGGAATGTGTTATGCTCCCGTCTGACAAGAGGTGTCAGACAAGGGATAACATGTTGCCATTGCCCAACCGGGCTTCTAGAGTGCGTAAGGATCGATGGAGGAGGTGTATGATGTCCAAGTCTCTGCTGCAGTCGCATCCGGAATCAACCTGAAGGGCATTAAAAACAAAAGCTGTGAGTGGACGAAAATAAACGAGTCTGTTTAAAACATTTATAAGACCTTTATGCCCCCCAGTAAAAACATATGCATGCACCATCATTTAAAATCACATATCGTATAATATGAACCATAAACATAATTTTAGCCACTGCACCATACACTCCAATCCGACATCCCTGATGTCTGACGTCCCTGACGTCAATAAGGTCACAATCACAAGGCTACGCGTGCCACTCGAGTCTCAATTTCCAAGTTCAATACCCGAACCATGTTCGGGTACAGCATCCCCGATGCTTAGCGTCATAGACGCTGGACGTACTAGACGTCCGTGACCTCTCCGGGGTACCTCATCCGGAGGAGACAATATAATATGGAAGGATCTATACAGTGCAGTACCAAATACATTTTATTGATATCCAAATGCAAAGCATATATATATACATAAATAAAATCCAAACCAATCTTTAAGTTTCATCAGACGGGTCTCAAGCCCAAATACTGTGAAACGTGCCATAACTATAATTTCAATATCATCAAAACCATTATAAGTCCAAATAGTTGATTTAAATCCAAAATCATTTATTCGATTCCATTTTAGGGTCCCCGACCCGAATCACATGTATAAATCAACTGGGCCCCTGGCCCGATTTCATAAGTTAACTGGGCCCCTGGCCCGATTTTACTTTATCAAGTCCGTAACCGTTTCATGAAATCATGTCCAGCCATATTTATGGAAATTGGTGCAAATCCAGAAAACCTCGGTTTACGTGCAAATACGTAAATCACCTCGAAATGCGTGAAATCATTTAAATTCACCGATATCCAAAGTAAATCATTTAATCATAATTATAAAAATCATGAAACAGTTATGCATGCATCGAATTTATAAAGCCAATGACCACTCACAGACCGTTTAACCGAGCGCCTCGATACGCGTGCCATAGGCCTTCCCGGGCCACACCACTATCACCGGGACTCCCAATCCTGTTCAAATGACATTAGAGGATTACTAACCTCATCATTAACATCCTATTCAAGTCCCGAAATTTTCCCGAATTTATAAGTATTTTTAAACTGGATTTAAAACCTTCGGACATCCCGAACAATATCGAAACGGTGTCCGATCGACACGAAACCAATTCCAAAATGTTCGTTACATTAAATAGGACAGATGTCATGTTGACCTCACCTCGAGATTCGTGCCCACGCGCCGTCACGCGCTGCCATGAGTGGCTGCGCGTGGAAGCCACGTGCCTGCTACAGTGACTGCTACAGTCACCATCCTCGCCCGTTTCTCTGGTAAACGGGTTGAAAACCCCGCGATAGGACCCGGTTCAATCACACCCAATTCAACATCAAATCAATCCGTTCTTTCAACTGATCCCTTGTAATCAATCACCATTTAAGTTCTGTAAATCGAATTACACAAATCATGGTCTAAAACCTCACGACTCTCGATTGATCCTCGACGGGTTTTCAATTCGGGTTTCACGATATCGTCCCTGGTTTCCAAATTAATTCATTGAGTAAGCATCGTGAGAGTGTAAGGGACATTTCTACAAGGTCAATTTGAGAATTACTTACCTCAAACCTACTGAACACAAGCTCGACTTTGAGCTGCCATGGAAGCTCAGTTCTTCCTCAATCCGCCATGGTTTCTCTTCGTTCTTGCAGCAAAGATGATCGTTTTGATCCCTGAAGTCGAATGGAATCAACAATTTCGATCCTCACTGCTCAAATCATCCATTTCGAATTTCCCTCCCAAAAATCAAATTTTCGATTTCTCTGTCTCCCTCACCCGATCCATCCCCCGCGTTTTCCCGATTCAAATCAAACCCAATATTCTCTCAATTTCTCACTCTCAGTTTCAGAATTGGAAGAGGAATGAAGGTGGGAAGAAAATGGCATTGTTGATCGCACACGGTTAAGAAAACAGAAGAGGTTTAATGGAAATTAAACAATAATTAAGTTAATTAATTAATAAAACATAATCATAATGTTTCCCCAAAACATGGATCCTGGTCTTAAGCCCCAAATTAAGGGATGAGTGACACTTGTCACTCATCCAAGTGTGTCAGTCACCGAGTACTGTTCATTATTATATTATTATTTTAATCGGAGCCTCGGTTCGTTAATTCGTTTCCTAGACCATAACTTCGTCGTCGAATCTCCGATTTCGGCATGCCGCCTGTCATTGGATTCGTATCGACGAAACCTACGTAACGGTCCTTGGCCCTCGGCCATCGGACATCCCGGTCAAAAAGTCAACATTTGATCCCTAATATGCCAAATTACGAAAATGCCCTTGCACTTCCGTACATCATAACTTCCACCACGAACGTCGGAATCGAACGTGCCACCTGTCCATGAACTCGTGACTTCCCGAACTACGTCACGGTCATCGGTCAAAGTCCATTTGACCATCCGAAATAAAAGTCAACGTTTTGCCCACGCGTAGGGGCAAAACGGTCATTTTGCACAATTCGTCCGAAATCACCCAACTAATCCCAGATTAGTAAATCACAATTAAATAATATTAAATCCCGATATTCGGGACGGGTCGTTACAACCTTCCCTCCTTAAATAATTTCGTCCTCGAAATTACCAATAACCTTATTCCACAACCACCTTGTGGAAGACATTTCGACCACATACCATGTGTACACCTGTACACCCACTTACTGGGACAACACCAGCCTCGTCTGTACCCAGACATCTCATCACAGTCACATGTCCCAACAACAACACTCGACCACCTCGAGTGGACATAATCACCTGATCCGCGATAAGATCGCTTAACCATTTAGCTGACTCATTCAGCCAAACAGTTCCCTTCCATTGCCAATATATCCTTACATTTGCTCCCATTGGGAGTCACCAAATCTCATTTGTCAGTCCACGCTGACACCACCAGTCAAACGGTCACCGCTAAGCTTTACCGCTCTGGTAAAGCCCCAACCATCTGCTAGTCAGTGACAACACCACGTACGACATCACCCTCAAGGTAGCGTAAGATCAACACATGATCACAATTCGCAGGGCAAGCCCAATCCTGCGACATATATTAATCTCAATGTCCATAATCGCCGACTCCCTCAGCGAACCAAGACGCTGGGAAATCACGGTGTGATCAAGTCACACAAGGCTACTCGTGGTCACTTAGACCACCAATTCACTCATCCTGAGTGTACGTATACCGTCAATTTATTCAATCAAGTGGTGTAACTGGAACACAATGAATACCAGCCCAGCAGTGATCACACATCTCAATACTAGGGTTCCACTATCCAACCATGGCTAAGAGCACCTGCTCATACAATCACTGAACCCGACAAAATCACTCTTCACAGCGCACAGTATCCAATGTCCAGTCCACAATCACAACCAAACAAATGATATCGGAACCAAGCCGATTACCAACACGTTTAGTTACACACCACTGGTACATCCCATGTACCGCCATTAGGCACCATTCAGCCTAACCAGTATCAATCCTCGTACAACGTACCCTGTACGCACCTCAATCCATCAATCTGCCTATAACCACCCAGGTCATAGCCAAACACGTTCCAATAATGAAGTACCTTTGCCCAAACCAACATGAGACAAAGCGAACTCCACCCATCATCCAGTTCTAGTTTCGAATCCGAATTCGCAATTTTGTAAGAAATTCCGAATCCAAACCCAAACATCATATTTGTATTCCATGTCCAAACCCGAATTCGAAATCATTATTCCGTAAGCTAGCATTGGAATAATCATTCCGCACCCAAATCCAGTAATCCATTTTCGAGCTTCGCAATCGAATCCTGAATCGTCACCCAGAAATTCGATTCCAAAATCCAAAATCTCGTTTACGTCCAACAAGACGTAACAAAACCGAACCTATCGGTTGCTTGTCCAAAACACTCGATTGACTTCATAGGGAAGCCAATCCCAATATTCACACGTCAAAGGTTGACAAAATCCGACCACATCGGAAACCTACTCAACCGAGTAACAAACCATATGGACTCCACTCCGAAAAGAAGTTCAGTCCCGTCATTTACGACTCATATACCAAGGTAAGAGTGATAAACTCTCCACCCATCTGGATCATCAAGATCACGATCCAGATCCATCGCTACGTCATCCGACAAGTAACATCACGATCCTAGATCGTCACCAAGCCCAAAGTCGACAACATCACCAATCAGATCCTCCTAGGATCCACATATGCCCACATAGCTAACAATCCATCTGAAAGCTGATCGTAAGGTCTTACACCCTCATTGAATCATTCGCCAAATTTCCCTTGGTGGAAAGATGACCTCGTATTTCACCACCAAATCCAAAATCATACACAACTGCTTGTGTCCAATGACCCCAAGCCAAACATGGGTCCACCCACCAATACACGCTCAACGTACTGGTAGAAACAATCATCATCTGCCACAGCAGGAAATAAGAAGTCAACCCCCAAAGACTTCGGAATACCAATCACCGATGTGGAAACGAGCACTCCTCTCGTCTCCCAATCACAACTCTCCCCGAATCGGGAGTTCCAACCATGTTGGAAACAGACATGCTCCCAATGAGATGTCATGTCCAACCACTGGACTGCCCACGTCCTTACCTCACTTGGACCACCACGTGTCCAAAATCAATTCATTACTCAGACCTCAAGTCCGCCAATAATCATCTACGCACATACCCTGATTCCGAACGGAATATCCACAACCCTGTCTGGATGTGCATACCATACTGCCTTCGTCTCACATCTCGACCTTTACAGGTTCAATCCTCAGGTTCCAAGTGATTCACAATCACAAAATCCCACATCAATACCACTAATGGTTTTCCTCGACTTTTCCAATTTCAATAGTTCCTTGCACCCTCTGAGGATATTAGAGGTAAACAATCTTACCAATCTCGGAGTTGACAACAACTCCCCAAATCCACTGATTCTCATGACGTAGGGAACATCGTCCCTAGATTCCTCAAGTCTCAAACATACCTTTTTATCCATTCATCACTTGTCATCATAAATCTGTTGGGACTTATCCCAACACGACACAACCTCCACTGGATCCCATCCAGTCCAAGACTCAACCACCACTGAGTCGCAGATACCGATCATATGTCAATCATGACAGAGTCACACCCCAACTGGTGGCTCATCGTCAACACAATTACTGACACCAGCACCAGCGCTAGTACCAGCACCAACGCACCATCAACAACACTAGTATCAGCACACAGGAATCCATACTAGTATTGGCATAAAAGTACCAACATACCAACATCCATACATAGCACACAGTGTGCAAAGTTGTTACCCTGGATCTCCGTTCATTCCAAACGACGATCCCGTAACAGCACTCGTACCCCACGACTATGGGTACCTCCAATTTTTGCCATCGGCACATCAGGATAATGAACGTTCCCTGAACGTCCCCTGATCCACAAGTGTGAAAGCCACACTAAATACCCTCGATAGCCAGTTATCTCGACACAATTGTTGACCAACAGTCATCGCTTGTCAAGATCCGTATCCACACATCACACTACCATTCGATCCCACACGGAATTCCACATCATATCTCGTAACCGCATCCGTGGATCGAATCCCATAATCCTGACTAGACTCACTTGAGTCATCCACATGGTCATCCACGACCTCAGCCGCTCGCCGCAGCACAAATTTTCATTTAAAGTTCACCTTCCGGTCCATCAATTATAAATTAGGGTTCCAAAATCACACCCTAGGGTTCCACCGAACCCAACTACCCTCTGTAGTAAAATCCACAACATGACCAACTCCGCGGTCCTGACATTGCATAGACGTCAAATCCAATCCAATCGTCAACTCAATGTGGGTTCCACCACGAAGGTCATCGGCTAACTCCGATGCACCAACACCCCTCACACTAGCCAACACTACCAGGGTCCACAATTTAGACCATTACTCAACTGAGTTTCGCATTTCCAATCAAATGGGGTTCCCTGAACCTAGCTGTGCCCAGTGGCACAACCATCCATCATCACATGACCGAACCGACGGTCCCACATTACCAGTTATTCGTATACAACCCCACTTGGGTTGAATCGTATCATTGCACGGCGTATCGGGCCAAACACACCCAATCCACCATAAAAACCCAAAACTATCTATCAGGTTGACAATGGAACTGCATCCCAAAGAGACATCACACCCTCGACCTTCGCGCACAAAAGAGCAAAACCTGCTCTGATACCACTTGACACGACCCATCCCAATCCCCCTGGGATTACCATGGAATGTGTCATGCTCCCGTCTGACAAGAGGTGTCAGACAAGGGATAACCTGTTGCCATTGCCCAACCGGGCTTCTAGAGTGCGTAAGGATCGATGGAGGAGGTGTATGATGTCCCAGTCTCTGCTGCAGTCGCATCCGGAATCAACCTGAAGGGCATTAAAAACAAAAGCTGTGAGTGGACGAAAATAAACGAGTCTGTTTAAAACATTTATAAGACCTTTATGCCCCCAGTAAAAGCATATGCATGCACCATCATTTAAAATCATATATCGTATAATATGAACCATAAACATAATTTTAGCCACTGCACCATACACTCCAATCCGACATCCCTGATGTCTGACGTCCCTGACGTCAATAAGGTCACAATCACAAGGCTACGCGTGCCACTCGGGTCTCAATTTCCGAGTTCAATCCCCGAACCCTGTTCGGGTACAGCATCCCCGATGCTTAGCGTCATAGACGCTGGACGTACTAGACGTCCGTGACCTCTCCGGGGTACCTCATCCGGAGGAGACAATATAATATGGAAGGATCTATACAGTGCAGTACCAAATACATTTTATTGATATCCAAATGCAAAGCATATATATATACATAGATAAAATCCAAACCAATCTTTAAGTTTCATCAGACGGGTCTCAAGCCCAAATATTGTGAAACGTGCCATAACCATAATTTCAATATCATCAAAACCATTATAAGTCCAAATAGTTGATTTAAATCCAAAATCATTTATTCGATTCCATTTTAGGGTCCCCGACCCGAATCACATGTATAAATCAACTGGGCCCCTGGCCCGATTTCATAAGTTAACTGGGCCCTTGGCCCGATTTTACTTTATCAAGTCCGTAACCGTTTCATGAAATCATGTCCAGCCATATTTATGGAAATCGGTGCAAATCCAGAAAACCTCGGTTTACGTGCAAATACGTAAATCACCTCGAAATGCGTGAAATCATTTAAATTCACCGATATCCAAAGTAAATCATTTAATCATAATTATAAAAATCATGAAACAGTTATGCATGCATCGAATTTATAAAGCCAATGACCACTCACAGACCGTTTAACCGAGCGCCTCGATACGCGTGCCATAGGCCTTCCCGGGCCACACCACTATCACCGGGACTCCCAATCCTGTTCAAATGACATTAGAGGATTACTAACCTCATCATTAACATCCTATTCAAGTCCCGAAATTTTCCCGAATTTATAAGTATTTTTAAACTGGATTTAAAACCTTCGGACATCCCGAACAATATCGAAACGGTGTCCGATCGACACGAAACCAATTCCAAAATGTTCGTTACATTAAATAGGACAGAAGTCATGTTGACCTCACCTCGAGATTCGTGCCCACGCGCCGTCACGCGCCTGCTACAGTCACCATCCTCGCCCGTTTCTCTGGTAAACGGGTTGAAAAACCAGCGATAGGACCCGGTTCAATCACACCCAATTCAACATCAAATCAATCTGTTCTTTCAACTGATCCCTTGTAATCAATCACCATTTAAGTTCTGTAAATCTAATTACACAAATCATGGTCTAAAACCTCACGACTCTCGATCGATCCTCGACGGGTTTTCAATTCGGGTTTCACGATATCGTCCCTGGTTTCCAAATTAATTCATTCAGTAAGCATCGTGAGAGTGTAAGGGACATTTCTACAAGGTCAATTTGAGAATTACTTACCTCAAACCTACTGAACACAAGCTCGACTTTGAGCTGCCATGGAAGCTCAGTTCTTCCTCAATCCGCCATGGTTTCTCTTCGTTCTTGCAGCAAAGATGATCGTTTTGATCCCAGAAGTCGAATGGAATCAACAATTTCGATCCTCACTGCTCAAATCATCCATTTCGAATTTCCCTCCCAAAAACCAAATTTTCGATTTCTCTGTCTCCCTCACCCGATCCATCCCCCGCGTTTTCCCGATTCAAATCAAACCCAATATTCTCTCAATTTCTCACTCTCAGTTTCAGAATTGGAAGAGGAATGAAGGTGGGAAGAAAATGGCATTGTTGATCGCACACGGTTAAGAATACAGAAGAGGTTTAATGGAAATTAAACAATAATTAAGTTAATTAATTAATAAAACATAATCATAATGTTCCCCCAAAACATGGATCCTGGTCTTAAGCCCCAAATTAAGGGATGAGTGACACTTGTCACTCATCCAAGTGTGTCAGTCACCGAGTACTGTTCATTATTATATTATTATTTTAATCGGAGCCTCGGTTCGTTAATTCGTTTCCTAGACCATAACTTCGTCGTCGAATCTCCGATTTCGGCATGCCGCCTGTCATTGGATTCGTATCGACGAAACCTACGTAACGGTCCTTGGCCCTCGGCCATCGGACATCCCGGTCAAAAAGTCAACATTTGATCCCTAATATGCCAAATTACGAAAATGCCCTTGCACTTCCATACATCATAACTTCCACCATGAACGTCGGAATCGAACGTGCCACCTGTCTATGAACTCGTGACGTCCCGAACTACGTCACGGTCATTGGTCAAAGTCCATTTGACCATCCGAAATAAAAGTGAACGTTTTGCCCACGCCTAGGGGCAAAACGGTCATTTTGCACAATTCGTCCGAAATCACCCAACTAATCCCAGATTAGTAAATCACAATTAAATAATATTAAATCCCGATATTCGGGACGGGTCGTTACATTCCAGCAGAACGTTATTGAGTTTTATGGATATTCGAGCTAATGATTATCATGTTGAAACCAAAAAGGAAAAGAATGTGGAATATCTTTGCATAACCTCCAATTTGTATGGCCTGAAGCGTACATTGGAGAAATTGAAATGCCTCAGGAGTGGACTCTACATGACCACTATTAGAACCATTGAGGCAAATCACATAACTAGCCGAAAGCTACCTAACCCTAGCAACTGCTTATTATGGAATGACCGATTGGGACACCCAGGTCAAGGTATGATGCCCCGTATCCTCAATACATCACACGGGCATCCCCTTACAAATAAGGACCTTATGTTTAGTGAAACACTATGCCAAACTTGCTCAATGGGAAAATTGAGCACTAGATCATCATACGCAAAGATCGATAAAGACTCTGTCCCTTTCATGTACAGAATACAAGGGGGTATTTGTGGGCTCATCCAACCACCTTGTGGACCATTTAAATATTTCATGGTTTTGGTTGATGCATTAACGAGGTGGTCCCATGTGACCCTATTGTCCACACGCAATTCTGCATTTGCTAAACTCCTTGCCCAAATAATTAAATTAAGGGCCCATCATTCGGATTATCCTATAAAGTCCATCAGACTTGAAAATGCCGATGAGTTTACATCGAAATCTTTCGATGATTATTGCATGTTCCTTGGGATTGATGTTGAACATCTAGTTGCACATGTTCACACCAGAATGGTCTCGCAGAAGCATTCATGAAACAATTACAAATAATTGCACGAACCTTTGTTATGCGCACCAAGCTCCCAATTTTTGTGTAGGGCTATGCAATTTTGCATACAGCTATGTTGGTCCGATTGAGGCCCACTGCCACCCACCCTATTCCATGTTACAACTGGTAACTGGGTACGAACCTGATGTTTCGTACTTACGCATTTTGGGTGTGCAGTCTGCGTGCCAATTGCGTTGCACAACGTACAAAAATGGGACCTCAACGCAGAGGGGCATATATGTCAGCTATGAATCACCCTCCATTATACGTTATTTAGAGCCCTTGATAGGCGATCTCTTTACCGCCCAATTTGCGGATTGTCACTTCGATGAGACAGTCTTCCCGCTGTTAAGGGGAGATAAGAACGCCAACATTCCTGAAGAACGACATGAATTGAAGTGGAATGTTCTCCACTATGTCTGATCTTGATCCCCGAACAGCACAAAGTGAGAATGAAGTGCAGAGAATTCTAGATCTATAGAGTGTAGCGAATAATATGCAGATGCTTTCTCTGATCTAGCTAAAGTGACGAGATCACATATACCTGCTGCAAACGTGCCTGCAAGGATAGACGTCCCCGTAGGACGCGCCATCTCAGATGAACGGGTCATCCCATATGTATGAAGTACGGCCATGACGGCTAACCAATCATATGTCCCTACCCAGAAGCGAGGTAGAACAATAGGATCAAAAGATTCTCATCCCTGGAAGAGGACAAATTTGGCACAATCGAATCCCTTGGATATCACTATATCATCTGATCCATCTCATGAGATAATTCCGGATTATGGGTCTGTCTTAGAAGAGACGACGTTGGGGGATGCCTCAACGTCTGAACCCACTCCCGAGAGTAGATAGATCTCGGTAAACTATGCATGCTTAAATGAGATATGGAATCGGAATGATATTATCATCGATGATATATTTGTATTCGCAGTAGCTACTGAAATAATAACTAGTGATGATATCGAACCTCGCCCCGTTGATGAATGCCAACATAGAGAAGACTGGCCAAAATGGAAAGAAGCAATCCATGTCCAACTTGATTCCTTGACAAAAAGAAAGGTGTTTGGACCTGTAGCTCCTACACCTCCCCATGTTAAACCTGTAGGCTTTAAATGGATATTTGTAAGGAAGCATAATAAGAAAAACGAGATTGTGACATACAAAGCTCGTCTAGTGGCGCAAGGATTTTCTCAACGCCCTAAAATTGATTACGATGAGACGTATTCTCCCGTAATGGACATTATAACGTTCTGCTACCTTATTAGTTTGGTAGTTTCCAAAAAACTGAGTATGCAGCTTTTGGATGTGGTCACAGCTTATCTCTATGGGGATCTAGATATCTGATGCAAATAGTTCCAGACTAGGGAACAAGCTTTCCATTCATTTTAGGCGTTCACTTTATGGATTGAAACAATCCGGACGGATGTGGTATAACCATTTAAATGAATATTTGATCAGATTGGGATATGTGAATAATGAATTATGCCCATGCGTGTTTATTAAGAATACAAGTTCCGGGTTCTCTATAGTGGCAGTTTATGTCTATGACATGAATCTGATTGGTACTCCTGAAGAGAGCCAAGAAACCGCTAAGCACCTGAAGTTAGAATTTGAAATGAAGGATCTTAGGAGAGCACACTTCTGTCTCGGCCTGGAGCTCGAGCAACGTGCAGATGGAATTTTGGTCTATCAATCGAATGACATCCAGAAGATGTTGAGACGCTTTAATAAGGATAAAGTGAAACTTTCAAGCACGCCCATGATCGTCCGAAGTCTAGATCCTAAGAAGGACCCGTTTCGTCCAGCAGATGACAACGAAGAGATATTGGCACCAGAAGTGCCATATCTAAGTGCAATAGGCTCACTATTGTACTTGCCTCAATGCACTAGACCAGAAATTTCATTCACTGTGAACTTGCTAGCTAGATTTAGCTCTACGCCAACACGCCGCCACTGGAATGGCATAAAAGACATCTTCCAATACCTTAAGGTACAACGGATATGGGCTTATTCTATCCCTATGCATCGAGAAATGAATCAAACCCCCTTGGTCCTCGAAGTGATGCAAGCCTTGTTGGATATTGGCTTATTATATCCCTTTTCTCTCTGCCTCATTCTCTAAAATCTCTCCCTCCTAAATCCTTCACAACACATAAAAGAATTTTTCCGTATCTTTTTTACTCAAAGATACAGCTTTATGCTAATAATGTGGTTAATTTGTTGTACAAAATATCATTTTTCATAACATTCTAAATTTCTAACATTAATCGTGTGGCAATATTTAATTGCAAAGACATCAACTACTGCAAATAAGTGCTTTCCATAAAGACAAAAAAAATAAACCACCGCAAAAAAAAAAATTAACTTAAAAATTTATCACAAATACTAAAATTAGAAACCAACATAACATCACAATATCAAAAATTGAAAAAGAGAAAAATTTCCATATGTATATATGTATATATATATATCTATATATCAATGTTAGCACCACCGTGGTTGGACTCCTAGAATCCTCAGGGCCGACCATGGCCTAAGGCCACAAGGGTAATCGCCCTGGTCCCACGAATAAGGAGGGCTCACATTTTTTAAACATGCCTTATTTTATGGAAAAAGAATAAAAGAATATTTAAATTTTTGAAAAATATTTAAATTGAGTTTGAAGAAATGTTTTATTAAAAAATTAGGCTCATATTCTTGAAATATTATAAGAGTTATTATGATTAATATATGGTTATCTAGCTTGTCTTATAAAGTTATTAAGACTAACTTTAAATTTTTTGATAAAATTTCATTGTTTCTTAAAAATATAATATTGCAAAATGACTATATTTTCTATGTATGATTAATGTACTTAAATTCTAGATTTTTTTTGGTATATTGCTAGGAGGATGAAAAACAAATTAAAATTTGAAAAAATTATTAATTTTGTGTGTAAATATAGATTATAAGGGCACTTTCATAAATTTCGCCCTAAGCCTCCAATTTATTGGACTGGCTTTTCACCTTTGTCTTCTGATCTGCCATCGCTTCCACCATTACCGCCACTAATCTTGCCACCTCATCCATCAACCCCTCCCCCCCCCCCCCCCGGGTTTGTCTTAAATAAGAAGCAAACGCCATTCCCATCTTCTCATCGTCATTGTCCCTCCCCTCAAACTCATTCAAGGGAGTGGTGAGGGCCCTCCTAAATAGCGTCAACGAAGGATCTCCAAGATCGACTTCGGAGACCGCAAGAGTCATCATCCATGTCGGTGACAACAAAAGTGGAGAAGGCGACGATAAGGAAATGGTGCAAGATTTGGGATTTTGGGAATCATCGCCGATTGTTGCTCACGAAATGATGGTTCCTTATAGTGGGGTAGCCATGAGTTTAGTGCGGACGTTGATGAGCTCCATAGGTGGATCGTGCATCGTCTCCAACTATTGGAGACAGAATCGAAGAGGACACCTCAGAACCCGATAGGCTATAGCTGGCTCTGCTCTTTGACTTTACTCTTTGGTTCTACTCTTTGACTGAGAGAGGGAGAGATCTAACAACTTAGGGTTTACAGCGACCGTACTGTATTTCATTTGGGATTGAACTTTCCTATTCGCCTTATATATTTTTTATGTGTTTTATTTGCACTTCATCTTGCTTCGAACCTAGGACCAGGTGAAGTATAGACAATGGTTGTACTATAGCTAAAGAAAAAGAAAAACTACATCAGTAGTTTTAAATTTATTGATTTTAAAGGGTACAAAAGACAACAATATGGTATTACTGATGCTATATCCTAGGATTAGACAACACTAGTTTAAATTTACTGATGTTATATCTTATATTAGACAACATCAAATTAAAACTGATGTCTAAACTACATATTAAATCAGTTTTTTTAAACTGTTGTCTATGGGGTGTAGTGTATGGCCATATTTCTTGTAGTGTACAGTCTGACACCGCACTTTATTTTACTTTTTCTTTATTCAAAAAAAGTATTTCATGCTTTAGTTCTTTTGTTAGATAGGAAGAAAGATTTCATAGCTGTCATCGTGATTGTGGTCATCGTAGTCTTCCACCATATCATTTTGTGATGATGCAGCTTCAGATTTCATCCCTTTGTCATCATCAAGATCCAATATCTTCATAACTTTATCTTTCAGATCTTACTTTGAGCAGGAAGGGATGAAATCAAATAAAGACTTAAGCATTTTAGCTTTAAAAGAGGAAGAGGATTTAGGGGTTGAAAGAGAGTTCAATGGCCCCCTTTGGCCTAGCAGGCATTAAATGTGACAGTTTCTTAGCTTTGAAAATAGTTAGCTTAAGATGATCACTTTGAAACTTATCCCAATGAATAAAAAAAAATTCTTTCTAACTTAGGGACAAAGTCCCAAGCTTCAACATCATCATCAACAAAGACATAGTCCCATTTCAGGATCCAAGAAAGTTCATAGAATATTATGAACTAGAGAAAAAATTTCCTAATTTCAGGATAATCAGAGTTTACTTTTCTAAAATTCTCAAAGAATCAAACAACAATATCTTGGGGAAAATATTCAGCGTTAGGGCCCTAGACAATAAACCAACTCTGAACAAGTTAGGAAATTCTTTCAGAGTTCCAAAACGTAACTGGACAAACCAAGTATGAGAATATCGGACATTTTAAAAGCTAAGGATTTAATCCTAGGCCTTCTGATAGCCCCAGAGGTTAAATTCTTTAGGGGCTTATATTAGAGATGTGGAAATAACAAAAATGATAAGGGCTATGTCCCTATTCTTCCAAATAGATCACTTTCAAGATAGTAATTTTTGAAAAAGTAATCATATTATTCGTGTTTCTTGTATAGCGATGAAAGACATCAAGAGAATTGGTTTCTATCAGAAGCAGTTCATGCTAGTATCTTGGTTTCAAGAAAGGAAGAATATGATCGCGAAAGAATTTTCACTAACTTGTCGAGGCGTCATCATTAGATCTGAATCCTCTATGATCATCAATGGATTTGTCATGGTCCAACGAAAAGGATTGTTAGCTGCAGCATTTTTGTGCCCTTATTATAGGGGAGAGAAAATGAAAAAGGATCTAGATTTTGGGAGGATGAAGGTGAACTTTGCTGCATAAAGGATGCGCCTCTTCTAATAAGAATTAGATGCTTGTCCTTCCTTTTAGCCGTGCAAAAATTCAAGAGCTAAGAAATCAGACAAAGAATTATCCTGACTTTTAACATACTCAATATCAAAATCAAAAGCAGAAAAATCTCTTGTCGTCGAGCAAACTTTGTTTTGATGCTAAGATCTTAACATCTTTCAACATAATATCTTTCGCAGCTTTACAATCGACTCGTGTCAGGAACCTCTTGTTTAAGAGATCACTTTTGAATTTAGTGACAACATGCACTATGGAGAAATTTTTTTTCTCGACCATAGAATAGCTTTTGAGCTGGCTTCTAGACCCTAGAGGTGAAGCATACTAAGGATTCATTGCCATTTCTAGTTTTCTACTTAAGGATCCCACCATAGCCTTTGTTTAAAGCGTCGGTTTCTATGATTTTGAATCCTTCAAGATTTTCTAAGGTGAAACATGGGAGTTCTTTGACTTTCCTTTTCAGGAGTCTAACAACACTTGTTTCCTCTTCAATCCATGTGAAAAGACTCTATTTTAACCTTTCTTAGAGTGGCTTGATATCCTTAGCCAAATCTTCGTAAAAATTGCCTACATAATTCAGGCTGCCCAAAAACCTTTGCAATTTCTTTTTATGAAGAACTTCATCATAAATTTATCAAAAAGAAAAAAAAGCAATAGCATGAACAATAAGAAATATGATTCCCATGTGAATATTATGGCCTAGAAATCGAACCTTGGCCTAGAAGAGTTTCATCTTCCGGGTTGAAACAACTAACTCTGCACTTTTAACCACTTTTAGGAAAATGTTAGATGTTTGAAATGCTGCTCTCAAAAATTAGATTACACTAAAACACCATCTGAGGGCTTTACTCAGTGGTTTGTAATTGATTACTAACATGGGCGCTCCCCTCTCGAGTCCGGTTGTGTTTTCAACATAGAAGGTAGAACCAATAATGAAAATATCGATATCGACGGATATATCGCTAGTCAAATTTACGGATATCTCGCCCCAAATATCGATATCGTTTACGATAAACAAAAATAATGGAAATTCAATCTAAAAATTGGAAATTTAGAATGAAACTTTGGGAATATCTTAAGTGTTCAATGATGGTTATATATAACCAATAAAATTATAAAATAACTTTGATATAATAAATATATGATGAATAGTATGATGTAATATGATTCTGACGATAATTAATAATATAAAATCTTAAATATAACTATAAATTGAAGTGAATTATTATAATTGAAAGTTAAAATATTTAAAAACATAACAATAAACATACAAAAATTCATTGTAAGAAAAATGATAAAATAAGTTTAAAATATTTAAAATTGGAAAAAAAAATGAAAAAATATTACCAAACTTTGTTAAAAAATTGGAAATAATGGATATATTTAAAATTGGACAAAAATGAAACAAAAAAAAAAGACTAACCTTTGTTGAAAAAATGGAAAAAATGAATAACAAGGGAGGGGAAAAAGAAATTGGGAAAAAATGAATAAAAAGGGAGGGCGGAAAAATGAATAAAAATGGGGAGAGGAAAAAAAACTGGAAAAAATGAATAAAAAGGAAAAGAGAAAAAAAACTGCAGTTGGACAAGGGGGGGTCGAACCCGTGACCCCCCGAACTTAACCCCAAAAACAACAAATGCCATCTCTGCTACACTTTATTATTGTTATTTAACATCGTTTAATATATAAGTATACACATTACCAGTCATCCATAACCTTCAGCCGGGTCTGCAACTCGGGTTTTTCGACCCGGCGGCATGACCCGACTCAATCTCTCTCGTTTTACATCCAAATTTCACGAATTAATAGTGCATCTTCATCGTTTTGATCTTAGTAAAGGATTTGTGGGCTCAAAACAAGACAATTGTTCGATATTTTGTCGAATTTCTTTCCCCCCCTTCTTATGTGCTGCTGGGTTAAAATACCGAAATTTCGGCGAAATTTCGGCGATATTTACCGATATTTTCATCAATTGGTAGAGCAGATCCATGAAGAGTAGCTTTTATGAATCAAATTATTTTCAAGAAGTTCATTTGCCTTCCTTTTTTAGATCTCTATCAGTCTGCCATTCATTTGAATTGGTCGAGCCTTGGTTGGAATCCTTTTTTCATCAAAATCGAGCATGTATGGAAGCTCAACAATATGCCTTCTTAGATTCCAAAACACACTGGGGACTTCAGCATAGGCTTGCATCTCAAGTTCCTTTTGAACAGATTCAACCTTTTGTCTTATTATCTTTGTGGTTAATTGCTCTTCAGTTCTTTTGAAATTTCGGTCTTCTTTCAAAGAGCAAAGAAATTTTTCTTTATTCAAAATTTTCTTATGTATGGCATTACATATTGCATTTAGGGTTCTCTGGAAAAGGTGAACATTACCTTGATTCCTTCCACTCCATTTTCTATACCGTTGTCTGAGGCTTTAGATGGGTATAGCATGTTAAGGAAAAGAGTCCTTAGATCACAACATGACTTAAGCCTTTCTATAACAAAAGAAGTTCGGAAACAGACCTCATTTTACACCATTTCAGCATCTGACACCTTATAATAGATCTTCATAGGCTGGTCAGCAGCGCTGCGCAAACCTTGAGAGATTTTTGAGAAGTTCTTGGTAGGTACTACTCCCTTGTTGATGCAGTTTAGTTTTACTCCTAGGTCGATGAGTGTCTCGACCGAAAATATGAAAGTTTTATTAATAACAAACACAATTATAGAATACCATTTATGGGAGATTACCTTGTTGATACTGCTCACATATTTCAGGGTCGAGATACTGCTTTCAGGATCAACACGTCCTAAAACCTGTTCACGTTCTGTTGTTTTCACTTTTTATTTTTTCTCAAAATCTCCGAGAAGGTGCTGAAACTCTTTTTTTAGTTTCATTTTTCTTGCCTTCTTCTTCCGTCGAGATGTGATAAAGCTCAAGGATTTGAACTCATCGCTTCAAACTTCTGATTTATTCTTTTGTAGTATCAATATGTTGTTCCATTTCAGTTAACGTAGGTTCTTTTCTTGTTTTATGCGTTATTCTATCAACAACTATGCGTTAAGCTTCGTTTGGTTGTTTAATACTAGGCTTGGAAGCTACTTTCTCCTTTGCCATGTTCAAATATTCTTCAAGGACTTCTCTTTTCTTGAGAGGATCCTCAATCTTGTCAATTAAGTCTAAAGTTAAACTTTCTTCCTTTGTAATGACACAGAGATTCAATTTGCAAGAAAAATCATATTCAGATTCTGTCACTAGCCTCCGTTGATGAAGTAAACAACTCTTCATCATCAAGAACCGCAATTTCATCGCTACTACTTTCAGAGTATGATGAATTAAGCATTAGTTGATATAACTGATGCTTTAATCTTTCATCTAAGTTAAGGTCATTAATCTTATCTTTCATTCGACACTCAGGTCTCGTATGCCTAACCTTTCCAATTTAAAACATACAAGACGATTTCGATTGGATTTTTCTTTCTTATATTTCTTCTTTTTTGGTTTTCTAGACTGGCTCTTACTTTTTTGGGTTTCTAAACATACAAAGTGCTAATCCTTCAGCACATATCTCGGAAGTGAGTTTCCCATAAGTATACCTGTCGTAAGGTATAATTCTTCCCAATTTTCCATGTATTATGCTATGTACCTTTTAAGTGAATAACGGGGGCAAGTCAGAAAGAACCTTATCTTTCCATAAATCAGTGAAACAATCAGATCTGAGGAAAAACTTGGCATAGAACACATCCTTGTACCATCTAAAATGAGACAAAGTGAGACATTTTAGATTCATCAAGAGTTTTTTAGATCTATTATGTTGGAGCTTAGTAGATCCAACGAAATGTAGAGTGATGGTATAGATCAGGTTATTCACTACATCCTCTTGGCCTACAAATTGCTCGTTTACTTTGCCAACTTTTATAGCAACAAGAATTCCTCTTTTTGGCTTCTTCGCTTAGATGGAAATCCCACCATACACGAAGTTGTCCTATGAATCCTTGTACAATTTCTTGTGCAATATGAAAATATGAATTTCCATGTATTTGTTGGCAGATGAGAACATCATCACATGTCTCATAGTGTTGATGACCTAGTAGTCCATTTGACCATCAATGTTCCATTCAACAATTGATTTTTCATCCTATTGTATTTTCTCGCCCATATCATTGTCTTCAAACATATACATATATATATATATATATACACACACACATACACACAGAGGCCAACAAGACTTAGGGATATACGTTAAACTTGATTAAAGGAAAACACTAGATGTGCAGTTTACTGCACATATTTAAGCCATGCTTGGAGACCCATACCAAGTATGTGTAGATGTATATAGAACATTTAAATGAGTATACAAATCCTTAAATTTGTATACAACACTTGAACCAGCATGTTTGTAAATATCATATACTTGTGAATCCTATTCTCTTCCTTCTTAGTTTCTTTTTTATCAATCAACCCGCCATTAACGTCAAATAACTTTTCAGTATGTTCCATGTATGGCTAAATATTACCCACTATCCATTCAGTAAGTAGTATTCTTGTTTACCAATCATCAAAGGTCACTTAAACAAACTCACACTACAACAATTTTAGCTTTAGGCAACACTGCATAGGCAACGAAATTTATAAAACCATTACAGATGTTAGTTTGGGCATCAGTTAAATAATTATTGTTGCCTAATATATAATCTTTCATCTGTAGTTATAACTGTTGTTGTCTATGGCTACCTTTTAGTATCAATACTAACATATTGTTGCCTTTAAAGACCCTTTAGCAACGGTATATATTGTACTAAATATGGTATTGTTGCAGATGTAACTTTTTTTGTTAAAGCCTACCATTGCTTATAAGACTATCAGGTCCCGTGTTCAAAATCAGTGCATAGCACAAAAAAAATAAAATTCCAAAATCTAGCTATGCACACGTGGGCGGCCTCCAGTTATCAATTTAAGAACACTTGGGCGCGCAAAACTGAAATTTTGGGGGCGAATGAAAACACAGCCCCGCGGGGTTCAAACTCACTAAAAGCATCATCGTTAAGTTAGATCGCAAACCAAAAAGACCTAGGTGGGTCAAGCTCATCTGCATCTTCTCTGTGAAGGGGTTGTTCTTTCTTGTTTCAGAAGGAGTCACGGAAGACGGCCAGAGAGTTATTGGCATGGAGCGTCGTCTAGGTCCAGTTGCTCCTCCGCCACTCTATCTATAACTTGCTATTTGGTGAGTCTTTTGATTCCTGCTGCTCTCCCTCCTTGGTGATTTAATTGTTCATTGTGCGTACATTATAGCCAGGAAAGAATTATTGTTCATTGGGGTTGTTTATTGTTCTGGGTACTGTTGTTCATTGTGGTTGTTTATCTCTTTCCTGCTGCTTTCTTTCTTTCTTTGATTTATATGGTTGTTCATCTTGGTTTAATTTATATTCTTTAATTTCTATGAATGTATGCTTAGAAATGATTATTTATTAACGACATAGAAAAAAGAAGCTTGATTGAGTGAGTAAATAAGTTTGGCCACATTTCAAAGCCTTTTTGCCAACATCTGGAGCAAGTATTAGTACCCTTTCTCTTGAATGTAGTATCAGTTCCATCAAAACCCTTCTCCATTTCAGGTTCCCTCTTCATGTTCCTCTTTGGATGTCCGCTCAATATCCCCTTTCTCTTGGATGTCCGCTGAATATCCCTGCAATGCCAAATAGCAGAAACTTCTGTTTGCTTTAATAGAGATACATGTCTTATCAATCACTACAAGACCTTAGACGCATAAAACCAATGATCTTCCGTGAATAGATAATTAGACATGTTATTCTTCTTCATGGTTCACATAGGCTTATCTCTAATAAACCTCAATCAACTATCCAAAAAACATGTCATAAGAGATACTTAACATATCCAAATATAGCAGATTACATGCTTGTGTGCCTTTTAATTGTTGTGTCAGAAGAAGGATAGCTATACGAATTGGTGCAAATGTAGCAAAACCTTTAAGAATTTCCACATAACTTAAAGATGGTTATTTTTCTTGTTTCCTTTAACCGAAATGAAAGACTTATAAACAGGGAGGAAGCACATCAGGAAGCGTACTGGGCCGAAATATTTTGAAAATCCCTTAAACCTCACGCTTTCTCTCTCCCACTTTTTTTTCGTTCTAGCCCACCACAGACAGAAATTCCTAACAATCCCATGGCTAAAATCTCAGAGTTTTCTATCTACTAACAATTGGGATAAGGAGTAAGTACCAATTGACTACGGTGAATTTGTGATACCGAGTTTTTGCTCTCTACCTTACACTCAGAATACATTTATTGAGCATATTAAAAATTGCATCCAAAAATAAATAAGAGAAAGGGGCTGAAAATTCTGATGCTATTGACACTTACTTTTATATGAAGAGTCTCACATTCTGTTACCAAGCCAACAATGCCCTAAAAAAAGATAGGTACATCAGTTGGATATTAAGTTGATCATAAAACTAATTTATGAGAATCAAACAACAAAGAGAACAAGATACATAATTAACAAGACTATAAATGGCAAAAGTTATCCCTTGGTAAACATTGAAGACTATTAAGAAATTTCCTATCATCTTCATCCCAATCTATTCACAATCATCTGTAAGGAATTTGAAGGTCAAAAGACTTTGCTTAAGGAATAACAACCCGACTTCCTCTTAACAGAGGTCATTCTGTGGCTCAGGAGAAAAAAAGGCTGAACAAATCTACATATGATGGGATATGGTGGCCTTCTTTAATTTATGCCCCAAATCTTACTGAGTGAACCCACATTACTGAATTTTGATTTCTCCAAAGATATCTGAATTTATGGCCCCTCTGAATTAAGGGATGTGCCATGCTCCCATCTAACCCACGTGCGACACGAAGGCCAGACACCTGTCCAACCTGCATGTGACACGCAGACCAGACAAGAGATCCCAGGTCAACGGTCCAAAAATAAGTTCCGGCTTCCCAGAGTGCGCAAAAACCACCGTGGATTGTGTGTGATGTCTCAGTCTCACAAACAGCCCGCATCCGCATCATACTGAAGGGCATAAACAAAACCAGAAAAGACTGTGAGTGGACAAAAATAAATAAGTTTATAAAACATTTTACAGAAAAAATACATTTTTCCCTTCACGTAAAAACCAATGCATGCATTCGAAAACCATTCAGTTTTCAACATAAGCAAAACCGTTTATAAAACCCAAATTATTTTCCTTCCTCAAACCACTGGGCCTTAGCCCAAAACCATAAATCAAAATCAAGTCTGGGAACTTAGCCCAAAAATCCAAGATCCAAATCACGTGTAAAATCGTAAATACAATCATCTGGGCCATCGCCCAAAATATCTGAAACCATCATGATATCACATAAATCCGAAACACATTTCCATCAATCTGAATCTCATATCAACGAGTCTTTAAAATCAATATCAATCCGAGTTTTTAAACTCAATCAGGTCTTCCTGGGTAATTAATGAGTCTTTGAACTCACGAGTCTTTAAAGTCAACAACAAGCCTCAAGGGAAATCAATAACCGAGTCTTTAAACTCACGAGTCTTTAAAATCAAAGCACATATAGGGCCCTCCCCTATCACATCAATCACCGGGTCTTTAAACCCAAAAATAGATCCAGCAAATCCAATTCAAAATCATTTTGAAACCAGAATCTAAATCCAGAAATCCACCCAAAATCATATTTAAATCGAAATCTGAAATCATATTTTATCGAAATGGGTCTCATGCCCAAATTCACATTCAAACTCAATATCATATCATCAAATCATTAACAAAAGAGAATATGTATAAACAGTATAAAATCATCTTTCAAAATCATCATCAAAGCATAGCATAAACCATATTCTCGAAATACGTGTAAATACGATAAATCTCATCGAAATACGAGCAAATATGTAATCCATAAATATCACAATCATAAGCACATAAATCATATATAGAAAACATATAAAATAATTATGCATGCATTATAATTTAGAAAGCAAAGTCCACTCACAGACTGTCCTAGCTGCCGCCTCGATACACATGTAATGCGCATTTCCATGCTAATCCATCGTCACCGGACTTTCGGACTTGTCCAAATCACATTCTAAGGTCACTAACACGTCCAATAACCTTCCATTAACTCCCCGTAAAGTTTTCATATTTTTAAACGTATTTAAACTCGATCATAAACCTTCGGAAATCCCGAACTATATCGAAACGATGTCTGATCGACCGGAAACCAATCCCAAAATGTTCATTACATCGAATACTTAAAAATTCATGTTGATTGTGCCTCAAAATGAGGGCCCACACGCCCTCACGCGCCGTCCAAAGGCACTGCGTGTGGGAGTCACGGGCTAATTACTATTCATCTTCAACCTCAGGTGAACTCGATTCGGTCCGGTCCTTTGCAAATCCAGTCTGACCGAACCGGCGTGATTGGTTTTCACTCAATTTCAGTCCAAATTCGATCCCGTTTGTGCCACTAGCTTCGTCCCACTATTCCTGATCGATCTACGACCTCAAAACATAAAAACCAGGTCTCAATCATACCTTCCAAACACATTAGCAAAGTCCAAGTTTCCATCGTTCAGTCCCATCGTTTCCAGCCACTACAAGCCTTAGTTCTAGTCCCTATCGACTTGCTAGAACATCCAGAACATCATTCCAGGAAGCAATTTGATCATCACCCACAAGATCATGACTTGGCATAGTTAAATTTCAAACAGAGCTTTCAAGGTTTCTTACCCCATCTCGCCGTCGCGAGCTCCACCGTGGCCACCGTTGGGATCATCTCACCTCCTCCATATTTCCTTCATAGGTCACTAGCAATAAGTGGGGATCGAAGGGAGTATATGGGTGGTTTTCTCACGGTCTCTGTTTTCACTTTCTCTCAGTCTGCCTTCACCAAACACACCAATTGTACGACTTGATCTTCTTTTTAAAAACGAATTGGGCAGTTGTACCAGCTTCTACAGCCTTCCAGACATAGGACAAGTGTCCTTGTCTGCTTGGGCACAAATCCCAATGCAAAGAAATGACCAAATTACTCTTTAGGCTAAATTACCAAAATGCCCCTACACTTCCAAGCCTCATAACTTCTCGATCGAACATCGGAATAGGACGTGCCGCCTATCTACGGACTTGTGACATCCTAAACTACGTCACAGTCATCGACCAAAGTCTGTTTGACAGCTTGACTCAAAATTCAACGTTTCGCCCACCTCTAGGGACAAAACGATCATTTCGCACCGTCCTTCCGCACTCAACTAATCACCGATTAATCTCACTAATCCTTAATTAGCCATTAATCTAATCCCGAAATTCGGGATAGGTTGTTACAATCTCTCCCCCTTAAAAGAATTTCGTCCTCGAAATTCCGTATCTCGTACATCTACTACTAATTGGGGGAATCCAACTTATCTCACAACTAGGCCTTCTACCCGGTGTACACCACCTGCTAATCCTGTTCTTCTCCTAGCACTTGTTCAAACCATCACCACCACTGTGATCACATCTCTACCAAGTGGACCAACTCATACCAACTTTCGGTCCATCTAGCAATCATCTTATTCTCACCGAGGGGTAACACATTTCCAACTCGTACTCGAAATACCTCTAACATCACACCAGCCGACACTCACGGCTCAACCGTCACCAGTCGAATCACTGCAGCAACCTTGACTCACCTCCGAGTCATACCAAGCGTACCTCGTACTAACTTCCTCAGGAATTTATCGGCCTCAGTAATCTTATCAATCAACATCCGCTCAATGGTCCATACTGACTCCGTCAGCAATCCGTGTCGACCTCACCGGAGTCACAACATAATCGCTCACACGGAACAACTTGACAAGTCAACTCACTAGTGGCTTCACTAACCAGCAACCAGCAAACACAGTCAACCTGTGGGAACACCATCCACTTCCCACTCTACCTGTATGCAACTTGACCCTATCACATACCAGAATTACACACCTTAGTGTCAAGGTCCCACCAGCCAGACATGGGTCTGAGCATCGAGCTCGGCATAATCACTAAACTTTCCGAGCCATGATTGGCTACATCACGCTCATATACCATCACTGAACCCTGCAACAGCCAACAAGATCACTCTGGATCACATTGATCTAGTCCATATTCTCAATCAATCAATCATTTCGGATTTACTCTGATTATTAACACTTCTGCTAGAACATCACGATGCACGTCCAATCACATCGGCATGGTTTTGCCCACTAATACAGTCACTAACACATATTTTAGGTACATGCACCAATCACACCCAACAACAATGACGGTGCGTCCGCCAAAACGTCACAGTGCTTACCTCAATCACATCCATCGTACAGTATATCCTCAATCACTTCTAACAAGTATTAGTCGATCAGTAGTACACCCACAAACACCACGATGTATGCCAATTACCATCCAACATCATCATAGTGCATCCTCCAACCATCACAGTATATGTCCGGACGCACACAACATCATTATACCGACACTGATTACAATATAGCTATGCGCCAATCACGCTTCAGTTTTGAAGTACATCGGTCCACTCCAACATTAGGCCGATCAATACTCCAGGCCCACCATATCTTCCAAGGTATCATAACTTGACTTCATCCTGAGTCTCCTGGTCTCTTGGGTCTCCTGATCAACGTCCAAAATGTCTAACCACATCTCACTTATGTATACAAGGCAGACCCAGAAGTCAAGACTAACACCGACAAAGTCGTCGCCATAGCCAAAATTATACGTACATCTACAAGACAGACCACACTCACCATTACCTTATCCAACATCTCCAAAATATTCAACATATCCAACCTCTATCTTACAATACGATTCTCCTCTGCTCCTAGCTTAGCATAATCAGTAATACCATTCTTCTGATCCATAACAACAATAACTCAATCCTGATCCACCCGCTCCTAAGTGGATCCTACTTATCATCCATATGGTCTTACATCCTCTTTGAACCCGTACACTATCACATCACTTCTCACCATACCACAACATCTGATCAGATTGCTCAAGAATACCACATGCTTAGAGACACGTCTAGAGTGTGGCTTCTCTTCAATTACCTCATATTGAGTTATAGTCACTCCTTATCATCAACATTCCGTTATCATCTCCTTTCCGTTACCCTACAACGGAACTCAAGATGATCCACAACCATAACATCAAAATTCACCCGTCATTAATCCCAACTAAACACAATCTCACTATACTCGCCACACATACCAAACGTGGGGTCACCAAGTAATCTCTATCCCTCATCTCACCCCCATTTCGTCCATAATCAGGGGGGTTCCACACCTCCTGAAGGTCCATCATACACACAATGAGTCTCCCTTACCGACTCCAAAGTATCCATCACTCAATATTCAACATCTAACACCAATTCAGAATCAAACACAACTTATTATCGTCTCAATCACAACGTCTCCTGATTCCGAGATTCTAACCATGTTGGAAGTGTATCCATCTTTTCTAACCATTGGACTTAATCCTCAACAAGTATACTACCACTGGACTAGCTAACTGAAAGTCAACTCCTCTACTGAACTTAGGAAGATCGTGGACTTCCTACGACTCCTACGGACCACAGTCACGTGTCCGTACACAAGACAACTCATCGACCAACTCGCTTGTCGGTTACTACCGTTTATGCACATCCAAAAGGATGTCAATCCTTCATATCTTGATTCTCAAGTCAACTTTTCCACGGTTCAACTCCCGAGTACCACTAAGATATCAGTCACTGATTTTTGGGATCTCAATCATTACTCACTAACCTCGGAGGCATCAATCACTAGTCTCGAAATCACCAATTACTATCCTCGGCATATGCCGACACATTCCAGCACTCTCCAACACATTCGACACATACGGACACACTCCCGAGGTGTCCATGAAAACCAACCTCACTGATGGTCAAACTAGACCATACCAAACTATCTTGATCCAAAATTAAGCATAGGTCCACCACGCTTCCGCTGCGCTACCCTACTCAAACCAATACCATCCTGACCATTCATACCGAGACATGACATGCTACTGTTCATCAGATATTTCCGCTCGGTAGTGGTCAATACCACGCACTAGCACTTCACGACTAAGCGTATCCCAGTCGTCACTTGTCTCGTGCTCACAGTACACTAACCCCGAATCTTTGTTCACACCGAGCCAAATCCTTACATCCACACTTGGGTAGGGGGAATGTTACCTTCCTCATATTCTACACATCTGGGTAACTCAATACTTTATAGTCTCATCTAGGAAAACCTAGGGTCAACAGACCTCAACCCTATCCACTGCACAACAATCTCAACGACCCTACTGATCGATCCTCAACTAGTGGATCCTATCATATAACATAGTGCCAGGCTAACCAATCTCTATAATCTCACTAGACTCGACCAGAGTCATCCGCCAGGCCATCCATAACCTCAGCTGTACCAAACATCACAATCTTCAATTTGGCCAGACAGTCGGTCCATAACAACATCTAGTTAACTCATTTTTTAGACCAACCATTAACTAGGGTTCTTTACTAAAGGCATTTACTAACTCACTGATACTCATAGTCACCGAACCAGCTAGTGATCACAACTGGGATTCCTCAACTCAACATCAACATTCGAGTCATCAAGCACCTAATCTCTAGGGCGTCAAACCCTGCTAAAAACATCCACTAACCGGTCGCACAAGTCTAATCAACGTGATCTGACCAATCACTAGTCACAAGTCCACACTATCTCATCTGGACCCGTAGGCCGATTAACCAACCATCGATCAGATCTAACTCAACTGGTTACCATTTGGGTTAACCACTCCGACACACAACCGGTCCTATGGTTCAACCAACTCCTAACCATATCGAGCTCCAAACACGCTATCCTCTCTGGCCCTAAGTTGGAATGCACCACACTACACACCGCATATCGGGCAACTATAACCCAGTTGCTAGCTCTCTCCACTAACTAACGTACTATCATCCCTAGCGTTCAGGTTGATGACGGGCTACTCCTCGTAGAGATATCACATCCATAATGACAATAACCAACTGCGGTGGAAGCCTTAACCTCGCTCGCTCACATGTTAACCTCGCTCAGAACGCTCAAACCTCGCTCTGATACCAATTTCACACGACCCATCCCCAATCCCCCCTCGATTAAGGGATGTCTCATGCTTTCGTCTAACCCACATGTAATACGAAGGCCGGCCACCCATCCAACCTGCAAGTGACACGTAGACCAAACAAGGGATCCCAGGTCAACGGTCCAAAAAGACATTTTTGCCCTTCACGTAAAAACCAATGCATGCATTCGAAAACTATTTCGTTTTCAACATAAGCAAAACCGTTTATAAAACCCAAATTATTTTCCTTCCTCAAACCACTGGGCCTTAGCCCAAAACCATAAATCAAAACCAAGTTTGGGAACTTAGCCCAAAAATCCAAGATCCAAATCATGTGTAAAACCGTAAATCCAATCATCCGGGCCATCGTTGAAAACCATATGAAAACCATCATGATATCACATAAATCCGAAACACATTTCCATCAATCAATCGAACCTACTGGATCGCATATCAACAAGTCTTTAAACTCAATATCAATCTGAATCTTTAAACTCAATCAGGCCTTCCCGGGTAATCAATGAGTCTTTAAACTCATGATTCATTAAACTCAATAACAAGCCTCGGGGGAAACCAATAACCGAGTCTTTAAACTCACGAGTCTTTAAACTCAAAGCACATATAGGGCCCTCCCCTATCACATCAATCACCGGGTCTTTATACCCAAAATCTGATTCAGCAAATCCAATTCAAAATCATTTTGAAATCAGAATCCAAATCCAGAAATCCATCCAAAATCACATTTAAATCGAAATTCGAAATCAAATTTTATCGAAATAGGTCTCATGCCCGAATTCACCTTCAAACTCAATATCATGTCATCAAATCATTAACAAAACACAATATGTATAAACAGTATAAAATCATCCGTCAAAATCATCATCAAAACATGGAATAAACCATATTATCGAAATACGTGTAAATACGATAAATCTCATCGAAATACGTGCAAATATGTAAACCATAAATATCGCAATCATAAGCACATAAATCATATATAGAAAACATATAAAACAGTTATGCATGCATTATAATTTAGAAAGCAAAGACCACTCACAGATCGTCCTAGCTGCCGCCTCGATACGCGTGCAATATGCCTTTCCAAGCTAATCCATCATCACGGACTTCCGGATTAGTCCAAATCACATTCTAAGGTCACTAACACGTCCAATAACCTTCCATTAACTCCCCGTAAATTTTCCAGATTTTTAAACGTATTTTAACTCGGTCCTAAACCTTCGGACATCCCAAACTATATCGAAACGATGTCTGATCGACCGGAAACCAATCCCAAAATGTTCGTTACATTGAATACTTAAAAACTCACGTTGACTGTGCCTCAAAATGAGGGCCCACACGCCCTCATGCGCCGCCCAAAGGAACTGCGCGTGGGAGTCACGTGCCAATTACTATTCATCTTCAACTTCGGGTGAACTCCATTCGGTCTGGTCCTCTGCAAATCCAGTCCAACCGAACCGGCGTGACTGGTTTTCACTCAATTTCAGTCCAAATTCAATCTCGTTTGTGCCACTAGCTTCGTCCCACTATTCCTAATCGATCTACGACCTCAAAACATAAAAACCAGGTCTCAATCATACCTTCCAAACAAATGAGCAAAGTTCAAGTTTCCATCGTTCAGTCCCATCGTTTCCAGCTACCACAAGCCTCAGTTCTAGTCCCTATCGACTTGCTTGAACATCCAGCAAGAAATTAGATCATCACCCAGGAGATCATGACTTGCCATATTTAAATTTCAAACGGAGCTTTCACCGTTTCTTACCCCAACTTACTGTCGCGAGCTTCGTCGTTTCCACCGTTGGGATCGTCTCGTCTCCTTCTCCATTTTTCCCTCACAAGTCACTAGAAATAGGTGGGGATTGAAGGGAGTATATGGGTGGTTTTCTCACGGTCTTTGTTTTCACTCTCACTCGGTCTGCCTTCACCGTACACACCAATTGCACGACATCATCTTCTTTTTAAAAATGAATTGAGGCGGTTGTACTAGCTTCCAGATCCTTCCAGACATAAGACAAGTGTCCTTGTCTGATTGGGCACAAATCACAATGCAAACAAATGAACAAATTACCCTTTAGGCCAAATTACCAAAATTCCCCTACACTTTCAAGCCTCATAACTTCTTGATCGAACATCGGAATTGGAGGTGCCACCTGTCTACGGACTCATGACATCCCGAACTATGTCACAGTCATCGGCCAAAGCCTGTTTGACCGCCTGAGTCAAAATTCAATGTTTCGCCCACTTCTAGGGGCAAAACGATCATTTTGCACTATCCATCCGAAATCACTTAACTAATCACCGATTAATCTCACTAATCCTTCATTAGCCACTAATTTAATCTTGAAATTTGGAATTGGTCGTTACAAGATAGGGTTGAAACTTTTCTTAGGATAGCATTAGGAGTTGCTACTAACTATAGGCGAATTCGTTGTCCATGTAAAAAATGTGGAAATACTAGAAAGTTTACGGTTCAAGTAATAAGGGAGCATTTATATTTTAATGGCATAGATAAGACCTACGTTAATTGGATTTGGCATGGTGAGCCCCTTTTGCGAATCGATAGTGGGAAAATATGTGAGAACATAAATATGAATGAAGAAGTGCATGAAACTCAAGAATTTTTTTACGAAACTATGGAAATGTGTGAAGCTGCATATGAGAACTTCACTGAAAATCCAAAGGGATTTAAGGAGTTCTTGGAGGATTCAGAAACTCCTTTATATCCTAGATGCTCTAAATACACTAAATTATCAAGATTGGTTAAGTTGTATAATCTGAAGGCAAGGCATGGCATGACCGACGTATGTTTCTCATCTATGCCATGTCAGATAGGAGACTTGCTCCCAAATTACCACCATCTTCCCAAATCTGTAGTTGAGGCAAAGAAAATAGTATGTGCTTTAGGGTTACAGTATGAGAAAATACACATGCGAAAATCATTGTATTTTGTATATGAAGCAGTATGAGGAAGCTACAAGTTGCCCTAAATGTGGCCTTTCAAGATGGAAGGTGACAAAGAATGGTGCTGGGAAGGAAGGCATCCCAACAAAGGTTTTATGGTATTTCCCTCCCATCCCTTGGTTTAAACAATTGTTTAAATCATTGGAGACATCGAAAAATTTGACTTGGCATGATACAAACTGCATAAATGATGGCTGCTTATGTCATCCAGCGAATTCTCCTTCTTGGAAAGTGATTGACCGTACATGGCCTGGTTTTGCAAGTGAACCAAGGAACCTTAGGCTAGCCCTTTCAGCTGATGGTAAAAATCCGCATAGTTCCCTTAGTAGTAAATATAGTTGATGGCCCGTTATTTTGGTAACCTATAACCTTCCTCTAGAATTGTGCATGAAAAGGAAGTTTATGATCCTAACCTTACTTATTTTTGGGCCTATACATGCTAGGAATTATATTGAAATCTACTTGGAACCTTAAGTTGAAGATTTAAGAACATTGTGGAATGGAGTGGAGGGAGTGTACGATACTTATCGACAACAAACCTTTACTTTAAGAGCTGTTCTTTTATGGACGATTAATGATTTCCCAGCATATGGGTGTTTGGTTGGGTGTCCAAAAAAAAAAAGTATCGTGGATGCCCAATTTTTTGTGGAAAAACATATGTCGAAAGGTTGGTACATGGCAGTAAAATGGCATACACCGGCCACCGCAGATTCTTACCACACTCTCATCTTTACAGACAACTAACTGAAGAGTTTAATGGTAGCAAAGATCTTGAGTTGGCCCCAATACCTTTGAATGGGGAGCAAGTGTGGGAGAGAGTAAAAAATATCAACTATGAGTACGTAAATTTCCCTAAAAAAAATAAAGATGATGGCTGTACTAATTGTAGGAAGAAAAAATTGAGACCTTCCATTTTTGAAGTGTCATTATGTTAGGCATTATTTGGATGTGATGCACATCAAGAAAAATGTATGCGAGAGTATTTTAGGTACTTTGTTGAATATTCCAGGAAGGTCAAAAGATAGTGTGGCATCTCGTTTGGATCTTGTTGAAATGGGGTTAAGAACTGATTTGGAACCCGAGGTTGGGGAAAAAAACATTCTTGCCTCCATCAATGTGTACATTGCGAAAGAAAGAGAAAATATCAGTTTGCAAAGCATTGATGAGTATAAAAGTACCCGAAGGCTACTCTTCGAATATAAGAAGCATTGTATCAATGAAAGATTTGAAATTAGTTGGTCTCAAGTCACATGATTGTCATGTATTGATGCAACAGTTGCTACCGATTGTACTACGTGGTGTGCTGCCATATAAGGTTAGGTATGCCATAACTCGGTTTCTTTTTCTTTAATGATTTGTGCAAAAAAGTGGGGGATGTGCCTAGCCTAGATAAGATACAATCAGATTTGGTTTCCACGTTGTGCATGCTTGAGTAGTTCTTTTGTCACGACCCGACCCATCTAGCAAAATATTGTCCTCTTTGGGCCTCTTCACCCTCACAGTTTTGTTTTCGGGAGTTCACTTGCAACTTCCCAGTAGGTTACCCATCCTGGAATTGCACTGGCCTCAACTCACTTAAATTTGGAGTTCCCAAGGAATCCAAAGCCAGTGAGCTCCTAAAAGCCCTTGTGTTAGATAGATACGTGCCCACACATATAAGGCACTTCACCTTTCCCTCCCCGAACGATGTGGGATTGTTCACCGATCTTGCCTTTCCAAGCTCACGGGTCTTGCTCACCGTTCTTACTTCTCAAGCTCACGGGTTTTGCTAACCGTTCTTTCTTCTAAGGCCGGGTCGTACATCTTTCCCCTATCATTTTTTGATCTGATGGTCCATCTGACTGTGCACCTTATTAGAGAGGTTCGTTGGTGTGGACCTGTTTTCTTTAGATGGATGTACCCGTTTGAAAGGTACATGAAAATACTGAAGAGCTATGTTCACAATCGAGGTCGTCCGGAAGGTTGCATTGCTGAAAGAAAACTTGTTGAAGATTCTGTGGAGTTTTTTTTTCAGAGTATATGGATGAGTTAAATGCAATCATGGTTCCTACATTCCGCGTGGAGCTAGAAAACACTAGTGCAGCTTTATCAAGTGCAACATTAGAATCGGTTCCACTTGATGAATGGGAGCAATCACATCGAACCGTCTTGGCTAACACGAGTGAAGTGGATCCTTAGACACAGTAAGTTATCCAACTCTATGTTTTTAAGGTTCTGGATAATTTACTAATGTCCCTACTGAATAATAGCTACACTTAACACTTTGTAGTGAACACATGGAGTTTTTTAAAGGAGACTAATCCTACCAAAGCAAATAATAAAAATTCGAAAAAATATCAGCACAACTGAAAGTTAATTGGATGGTTTCGTGATAGGGTAAGTTTACTTCACTTCCATTATGGTCCAAATTAAGGCTATCTATCACTGAATATTTTATGTATTCTAGGTTGCTGGGCAATTAAGTATTGGAGCAACGAGGTGTCAAACACTATGAAGTGGCTAGCTCAAGGACCACGAAAGAGTGTTTTTAAATTCAGAGGTTATGCTATATATGGCTACCATTATCACACCAAAACTAGTGATATTCAGCATGCTGTTCAAAATAGTGGGGTATACATAGTGGCAAGTACTATGCAAGTGTCGAGTGGAAAGGATAAACATCCTGTTTTTTCTGATACGACATTTTATGGAGTTATTGAAGAAATATGGGAGCTGAATTACCATCAGTTACAAATAACATTGTTCAAATATGCATGGGTTGAGAATGAAAAAGGTATAAAAATTGATGGTGGATTAACTTTGGTTAATCTCAACCGGAGAGGTTTTAGAAATGATGAATTTGTGATGGCGACCCACGTGAGTCAAGTGTTTTACATTGATGACCCATCAAATGATGGTTGGTCAGTGGTCCTTCCAATGCCGAGTAGAGTTTATACTCATGGTGATGACATCGAAGACGCTATACTTGAGCACCATTTGTTTAGCCAGGGATTGCCACCAGTTGATGAATACAAATATGATATTGGTGCTGGATGCTCTAAGTTTGTTCACAAAGATTGTGAGGGTATATGGATTCCAAATCCGAAAAAAACAGAAGAAATAGAGGTCTTCATTTGGTTAGCACTTTCCTAAAAACAGTAAGTATATTCGGAAGAGATTGCTCGTTTGTTCATATATAAAGTTTGGAATGATGTATTTTCTTACCCACTAGTTTCCTAGACCAGTTTTCTAAAAAAAAATAGCAACCTTGCATACCAAATAATCATTTTGGGCACTGTTTTCTTCATCATCATCATGTTCTTGCCTTGATTTTTGATTCATTTACTTCTAGCCGAGATTTCTACTTGTTGTCTTTGATTTGATTTAATTGAATTTATTGTGCAGTGGAAGTGTTAGCTGAGATGCAGAGTCATTGGGTAAGTCGTGCACAAAAGATAGAGTTTAGTGGAGGTATGTATTTCAGTTCGTATAATTGTTGTTGCATTTTCTGATTAGATGCAGATATATGTCTTGAATATGCTGTATTGTTGCATTAGGGAAGTAGGATTAACATTTGTTTCTTTTTGCTCTGTCGAATTCAAAGATATGCTATTTCTTTATTCTTCTTTTCTCCTTAGCTTAATTTATGCAAACAAATATGGATAATAAGTCATCAATTCTCAAATAGCAAACAAAGCGAATGATCACATATAGATTCTGGTTTAATATTATCACATATATATATATATATGAAAACTGCCTGAAAAACTAGAAAAACTAGAAAACTGCTAGAAAACTAGTCTAAGTTGGAATATTTATGTCTTGAACATGTTGTATTGTTGCATTACCATATATGGAATGTCTTAATTAGTCGCATTATGCTGTATTGTTAAATGATATTTTTCATTTCATAAATTGATTAGGCAAGTTTGGTTCAATTTCCATTTCTTTTCTCTCTATTGAATCGCTATGGGTTCTCCGAAAAAAAACTGAGGATCCAAATAAAGGAACACGAGAATCAAAGAGATTAATGGAAAAATCTGTACCACAAACTTCAGAAGGGTCCAAATCAGTTACAACTAGTTCTACGCTAGTGAGTGATGGTCGATCAACTCATGGACCGACATCAATGTATCAGATTCAGGTGAAAAAAAAGGAAAGGGAAAAATTTAGTGGTTACATACAATGAGAATGGGCAAGCATATGGGAAGGTTGAACGTAATTTTAAATCATATATAGGCGTGATGGCACGAAATTTAATCCCCATCTCCTATGCTTCATGTGACGAGGTGGATGTTTTCCTAAAGGAGAAAATCTAGTTTGAGATTTCGGTAAACATCATATTAATCATATTTGTAAACTTATTTTCTTACTATTGATACATATCAACATTATTCATGAGAACTCTTTACTTATGCAGCCGGTGTTTGAATTACCCCATGAATGCAAAAATGATTTGTTGTATATGGCTTTAGACTGCTGGATGCAATTTAAATGACGTTTGACGACAAATTTTGTGCTACCTTACATAGGTGACAAGGAAGCACTCAAGGAGCCACCTGCTTTTTATGACTTCATAGACCAAGAACATTGAGACTTATTTTTGAAGCCACGATTAACGCCAGAATGGATGGTAACTTGGGTTTTCATTAGGCTATACATTATTCTTTCTATGAAACATCTAATTTGAATAATAAGGTTGTTTATATTATTCAAACGTTTGTATTAGGAAATGACAGGACCCGTCTCCGAAGGACATAGATAACCATGCCCAGTCCTGCTCCCGTCTGACAAGTCAACTGAAGTTTCGAATTTACCCTCAGCGCTTGCCAAACAAGGGATAACCGCACCTACGCCCACTCATGCCTCCACCTCCCGATAAGCCACGATCGTCCATATCATTTGCTTTCCGAGCTGCATGCCTTTCTGTATTTTCTGACACTTTCCAGGAATCCCAAGTCCTCGAGAAAAGCTACCACGCGCCATCACGCACCACCATAAGTGGCTGCGCGTGGGTGCCAAGCGCCTGCTACAGTGCAGAGCACTGTTCATCTTCTCAACCCTATTGCCTGTTAAACGGGTCTTGCAACGCGCGATATAACCCGACTCAATTCCTCAATCTAAACGAATTCTAATTCGAAAAGTCGAAGAACATCCGAGCACTGTTCATTCTTCAAAGTTCATCAATTCCAATTGTTTTTCTTCAATAGATCCATCCAAAAGCTTGGTAGGACTCTCATAGACTTTTTTCGATCTCAATTTCATCGTCCAACTCCTCCAATTACACACCCAACCTTCGAATTTTTGAGGAGTAGAGGTACTCCGTTCAGGGCCAAAGGGACCTCATTTTCCTTCGTTTTTGAAGTCATTTGAGTCGTATGGGTTCCAGAGAGCTAAATCTAAGCTCAATTGCAGTCATAAACATCTACAATTGCAAATTCGACTTTGATCACATTCAATTATCGAAAGGTTTGAGTTTTGGGTTCCCTAGGCTTTGTCTCTCCTTCCCTTTTCCTTTTCATTCAATTCCTTTGATCCTCCTTTCTCAAACTTTTTCAATTGATCAAGAACGAAGAGGATTAATAATGTTTGGATGTTGAGCACTAATGCTTTGTCTTCTCTCAATTCCACCACACCGTTCATGTTAAACGGCCAAATGAAGTTTTCAAATCCTCAGTACAATAATCAGTGCCACTAATTGTTTTATTAGAGTGACAGATGTCACTTTGTGGTAATCCCACGCCCAATTCAACAGTCACAGGTGTCCATCGTTTGGTTAAAATACCATTAACATAGTTGAATCAGGCATCATAGCCAAATTACCATTTTGCCCATGCCATAGCAAATTACCAAAATGCCCTTCATGTATTTAGACCCGTAACTTTATCATCCGAACTCCGATTGATGCATGCCGTCTGTCTACGGATTCAACGTCTTGAGACCTACTCAACTGTCATGGCTAAAAGTCCAAAAAGTGTCCCGATCAAAAAGTTAACTTTTGGCCCTTATAACTCGGGGCAAAATCATCATTTCCTTCAAAATTTTCAAATTTTCCTTTTTCGAATTTCCGGGTCGTCACAACCTACCGCCCCCCCCCCCCCCCCCCTTTAAAGAATTTCGTCCTCGAAATTCCAATCAGTAGGTTCCATGATATTTCTCCTGAGGAAATATGTTTAAGATGAACCCGATATGTAATCAACCTCAACCGGATATAAGTCATACCCAAACTTATAGAAATCATACAACCAGTCTCAATCATTGGTCAACATCAGGACAAAATTCCTCTGTAAACCCCACGTAGCCTAGCTCACATTTGAGTCCACACAATCCAAGAAACACAAGTATTAGTCATATCTTCTCGATCACATGTCATCCACTCGTGACATGGTACAATGGCTAGATCCTCATGCATATGTCACCAGGCCCCCAGTCCAATAAGCTCATAAGGTCCAATAACTCGGGAACTTATTCCTTCATTAAGGCAATCACACCATACCCCTTCCCAAAGTCAATAGATATCACAACTTAGTCATTTAATCTGTTCTACTTTCCATCGTAGACATCCCTAACTATACCGTAAATCATATCCATTCCTTGACCTCGACTCCATCCAACATCATACACCATGTATGATCCTGCAGTTGGACTCCAATAGTCTACATGATCAAAAATCATGTACTACTCTACTCCTATGGAGTTCCATCAATAACAGGATTTCACCCATCCTTACGTTATCAAACATGCTAATTCTTGACCGGCTATCTTGTTAGCCTACCCACTTGGTACCTTACCTGACAACGCGGTCATAATCTCAATGTATCTCGATCATCGCCTTATTACACATTAGGCCTTTCTGTTTACCATTCATCACCAATCTCGATGGTCGATACGGTATTCGTAAGTTACTTCCCAAAGGTATGACTTCGGCATACTCGACCCATAGATCATTATGGTCGATCCCAAATCGTGCAAGGAAAGTAAAACTCCTAAGGGTTCAGCTAGTATCGGCAATCCCAGCCTTATGCTACCGAAACACACCTCACCAAATCCCAAATCTCTTAGTGACATCTCACTAGGCACACGGAAAGAGTCACATCGAACATAAGTCACTGTTTTTTTTTTCACTTGTAATTATTCTATTTCAATTCCCATTTCCAATAACTCTGACCTCCTTCCGGATCACTCACCATAACTAGAAAAACATTGTAGAGAACCCCTTTACAATCCTCTGTGGTCTCCATCAAATCTCAAAACAACTCATGTTCCCCGTGACAGTCTTTAATTATTTTAAATTGACCAATACATCTGTTTCTCCTGGGATTTACACTACTCTCGACCATTATTCGACCAGACCTAACACTTTTTTTTCAACCATATAATTTTTCTCTCTGAGGGCATTCAATACATCTGTCTAGTATATCACACGCACATCTGTACATGTGAGTACACCAACCAATCATCAATCATGGTACCATACCCCAACCAAATGTGGTCAGAATACCCGACTCATCATCTCACAAACATAACCTGACAGGACCCGCCCCGATCCCCCGGGGACCACAAGGGGACTTGCCCTGCTCCCGTCTGACACCCGAACCAACATTCCAAATTTAAACTTAAAATTTCAAATGCATAAATATCCGAAATAAAGTTATACATACTATCCGAATTCAAAAGATGTCAGACAAGGGATAATGTCCAAAATACAAATTCCGAGCACGACTCTAAGTTATCCTGCGGGTTAACCAACCCAACAGGGGTTCAGGTGCGCAGTGTAGATCTATGCCTCAGCCCCAGGATCCTTTTCTACCTCAGTAGCACGGCCTGGAGGGGTCAACAAAACATTAAGGGTGAGTGTGCCGAAACTCAAAGTTTATAAAACAGTTTAATAATTAAAACATATACTTTTACCCCTCCATTTTCCAAACATACATGCATTAGTATTTAAAACCATAAAATCATATAAGATATCACAAGTCATATAATAAAACCATAAATATAACCACAGTCATTGCACTATACACTCCAATCCTGACATCCCAGATGTCCGACGTCCCTGACGTCCAATAAGGTCACAGTTCCAAGGCTACGCGTGCCACTCGGGGTCTCAATCCCGAGTCCAATCCCCGAACCCAGTCCTGGTACGGCATCCCAGATGCCTAGCATCCCAGACGCACGACGTCCCAGACGTCCAATCATAGCAATCCTGCTCCTGAGTCCTCCTACGGTCCGGTCCCTCCGTAGAATGACCCCTCGTAGGCAATGCGTCGTGACCACTCCAGGGTACCACATCCGGAGGAGACAGTATCACACGGGTGGATCTATACAATGCAGTACCAAAGATAGTCATCGATATCCACATGCATATATATATATATATGTATATGTATATATGAAATCCAAAATAATACTTAAATTCCACTAGATGGGTCTCAAGCCTAAACATCGTAAATCGTGCCATAACCATAATTTCAAGATAATCAAAACCATTACTTGATTCCAGCATGTATATATATATAAGTGAAAACGGTTATGCATGCAAGGGTTTAATGAAATCGGGCCCATTCACAGTACAATCCTGCTGCAAAACTGTGCGTAAAACCTTGTCCCGGAACTACCGTACGATTCGTGTTAGTCCAATCACACATAAGGGTCACTACAAGTTCTTAACATTTATCCAAGAAGTCCTAAACTGAATCCGACTCGCGAAAACCGCCCGAACACGCTTCCCAAGGCAACCCGGCCTTATTCTGACCAACTGAACGATCTCCAATCGACTCGATTATTAAACTCAAAATGTCCAGTGCACTGAAAGGATGAAAACTCTAGTTGACCGTGACCAGAGATGAGGCTTCACGCGCCCTCACGCGCCGCCCAAAGTGGCTGCGCGTGAAAGCCACGCGCATGACACTGTAGCTACAATGTCATCTTCTTCACCCGCGTGTCTGCTAAACGGGTCCTCAACCCGCGACACGACCCGGCCAATTAACCACCAATTCCCACTCGATTTCCTTCGTTTTTAAACCTAAGATCTTCCTTAACCATTTAATTTCAGTTCTGAGTTATTAATTAACCTTAACAGGTCCTAAATCGGCCTTTCGACCCGTGATCAACCAAACGGGTCGACCATCGATTCTCACTGGTTTTAATCCCATTTACAAATTAACTTAACAGGAAGCTTTCTAGGACCAATACGAACCAAAACACACAAACAATTTCGCAATCCTCACCTGGAAGTCGTCGTCCTTAACTCTGAAATTTCTTCGAAACTGGAACTTGAGTTCCTGGCCAAGCCGTGGTCGAATCGCCTCAGAGATGATATGGTTGAACTCCAATTGGTCCCAGAAAGCCGTTTAGGTCCTTGGTTTCTTCCAACTAGCCTCACAAATTAAACTCGATTTTTCCCTCCAATTTTTTCAAATTTCCAGTTCTCTGGTTTCTCTCCTGTTTTCAGACTTCTCTTCACAGAAATGAACTCCCCTCAATTCTCATCTCTCTGTTAACTGAACCGTGACCCAACACCTGTGGGAATCCTCTCAGTTCCACTCTGGAATTGTTTCCTGCAAAGCAGACCCAAATCGATTAAACAATGGTGCCCGTGCCTGGTGCTTGGTTCAGTCCATCCCACTGTCTCAAAACCATTAAACAATCGCCCTGGCCTGCCACTAAAACGTTTAAACAATTTGTTTGATCAGAACCACCAAGCCCCGTGTGCAGGCCCTGTTTCCAACAGTTTCAAATAGTAACCCCTGCCAAAATTACCATTTTGCCCTTCTGTTCAAAAATTACCAAAATGCCCTTCACTTCCTAGACCCGTAACTCAACCGTCCGATGTACGTTTTCAGCGTGCTGCCTGTCTACGGACTTAAGGCATCGAGACCTACCCAACGGTCCTTGAGTCGTGTGAAAATCAGTTGTAAATCAAAAAGTCAACATTTTCCCCTCTTTCATCCAAATTACAAAAATGCCCTTGGAATTCCGAACGTCGTAACTTTTTCCCTGATCGTCGGAATTGGACGTGCCACCTGTCTATGGACTCGTGACGTCCCGAACTACGTTACGGTCATGGGTCAACGTTCGTTTGACCTACCAATCAAAATGTCAACAATTTGACCATACTATTCGTAGGGGTAAAAACGTCATTTCATTCATTATTTTACAATTCTACATTTCTCGAATTTCCAGGGCGTAACATAACCGGTCCATTTGGCCATCCAAGAGTATCACCATCGACTAACCTTAGCCATATGAAATCTGGACATCATCTTTTTCTCTTTTACTCATAACTGATAGTCATTACCATGTTGGCCTCTTTCAATAGGTTCAATAATCACAACCTTCCAACAGAACCACAAATGATTAGCTCGTGATACAGGATACTTATCTCATACCGTTATCTTATTAAGTTGTCCATAATCGACATGCAAGCTCAGACCATCATCCCTTTTTCCTCTTACCACCTAAGGAATACTGGGTTCCCCATGGCAACACTGAGCCGAATGAACCCGTATCTACCAAGTCATGTACTTGCATCTTCAGTCCTTATGACTCCATAGGTGCCACATACCAGGGTGTCCGATAAATAACTCGTATACTCGACATAATCTCCATTATCAACTCAACCTCTCATCCTGGCAAAACCTCAGGTAATTTATTGAAAAATTCGTACATCTGCAGCCTTCACTAGGTATCCCATACACTAGTCATATATGCCACACCTCTCACCATGAATCTTTAATTACCTCTTACCAACAATCCATCGATTGTGAGGGTCAATATCATTCTAGAGGGTAACACTCTTGAGTCTCCCTACACTATAACCTCTGGTAATCCTGAACTCCACATATCGCTCTCGAATCGACATACTCGATAGAGGTATCATAAGTCATCAACCAACCCATTTCAAGGATTACGTCCAAATCATCCAAGTCCAGGAATACCCCAATTCAGCCACTAGGCGAATAACACTAGTCATCCTGGGTAGCCTCACCTCGATAGGTCTACCCCCTTATGTCCCACCAATTTCACGATATATAATTACCAAGTTTACCACATAAATATCATCAATTTATCACATCTGTAGCTCTAGTCGGCTCACCGACTTCCATACCTTAAACCAATCACAGACATCTCCATATCCGTCCAATGTACAATCTCAAGACATGAAAGAGTGGATAGCCCAAGACCTACCGAATACATACGCCCTGGTTAAACTTACATCCATGTCACCAATCCAGAGGCTACTCAGGCCTCCTACTAGTAACTGCAATCCTCAAGCATGTGGTCCCAACCCGACAACACCCTTATGGTCCATCACGGGCCTACCAATTCTTCCGTCGTCTGTCACATCAACAGTCAAAACATGAGCCAATCCCTGCTCCATTACACCCCAACCGTGTCATATTGCTTTAACCACATGTAACTTTTCTTGACAATGTGACCAGACGACCTACAATCATAACGATTCCTGCATAATTAACCTTATCACTTTACCTCCCAGTGGACCTAATTGGCGTCCCACTGAACTGGATTATCTCCTAAGTCATAATTTCTACGTACCACGGGTCTCCGCCTGAACTTCCAATCACTAAGTGACACGACCCATCCAAATCCATAAGTCTAGTAAACTAAATCCATCAATTTATAACCCTTCAGTATCTGACCCTATTCTAGTCCTTGGCATCCCAGGTGCCAAACATTTCTCAATCAAAGGGTCGATCGTGTTAGAAACCATAGTTATATTCGACCTTTCTGGCTCCTCATGAGCCCTATTACATTACTAAGACTCTTCTCAAGTCCTAACCAATATCCTGACTCATTTTGAGTCCCTTATCTATATCTCGACTCCCCTCAAGTCCAATCTTGACTCTTTTTGAGTCCAAACTCATAACATTCATCCATGCCATCATTGGTATACCCGCTCACCGAGCAAATTCTGCTGGTGAACCACATCTTATACGACCTATAAGGCCTAAGGGATATCCCATCACATTCTAGACTTGATAAACATTCCACTTAAGGAATCCACTGAGAATAATCTTATCCCGGGTCCAACTTGCCCATTTATGCTACCTTTCTAGATTCTGGACTCATTCATCTTTGGGACCCACACAAATCCGTGTTTAACAGTTAGTAGTTCACATTGTACACTGATTAACATCTGACCCCCAATCCAGGGTCAATCTCATTCTGAGATCTATCACGAGCTCTCATATACCCTCGTATATCCGTCTCACTACCAAGTCGCGCACGAGGCTTACGTTTCGGAGGCATGATGTGGCAACAGAATTAGCAACCTAGTGCTCTGATACCAATTTGACAAGACCCGTCCCTGAAGGACATAGATAACCGTGCCTGTGTGTGAGTGCTTGTGCTTGTGTGTGAGTGCTTGTGCTTCAGAGACGGTGGGACGGTGGCTGTGTGTGTTGTGTAGTGACCAGAAACCAGAGAACAGGGCAGGGACAACGTGCACGGTTGTGCACCCCAGACGATCAAACCATCCAAATTGGATATGTGGTGGTGTTCATGACACGACCCATCCCAATCCCCCCGGGATTACCACGGGATGTGACGTGCTCCCATCTGACACGAAGTGTCAGACAAGGGATAACCCAACGCCACTGCCCCTACGGGCATCCAGAGAGCGCCAGGATCGATGGAGGAGGCATGCAATGTCCCGGTCCCCTGCTGCAGTCGCATCCGCGCTCAACCTGAAGGGCATTAAAAACCAAAAGCTATGAGTGGACGAAAATAAACAAATTCGTAAAATACATTTTATAAGACATTTATGCCCCTCAGCAAAAACATATGCATGCATCAAAAACCAATAATCAAATATTTATTTGAAATAACCCTTCGGGCCTTAGCCCGGAAACCGCAAACATAGTTTCAATCCAAAAATCAATCCAGAAGTTATTTCATAAATCCAGTGGCACTTGTTTATTACTTTACCATCTCTGGCATCCCAGATGCCTAGCGTCCCAGACGCTTGACGTCCCAGACGTCATATCTCACGGTATTAAGCGACGCGTGCTGCCCGGGGTCTCACCGGGTCCATATCTCTGACATCCCAGATGTCTGACGTCCCAGACGTCTAATCATAGCAATCCTGCTCCTGAGTCACTATACGGTCCGGCCGCTCCGTACAATGACCCCTCGCAGGCAATGCACCGTGACTTCCCTAGTGTCCCAGACACCTGGAGGAGACCAATATCTATCCTCGTATTGAGATGGTTTTATGGAACACATTTTATTATTCATTTCCAAAATACCACAAGGGCCCTGCCCCGAATTTCCATAAAACCGTCATATGTCCAATTAGTTGATTATTAAATCCGAAATCATTTATTTAATTCCATTTTAGGGTCCCTGACCCGAAATCACATATTTAAATTAACTGGGCCCCTGGCCCGAATTTACTTTATCAAATCCGTAACTGTTTCATAAAATCATATCCGAACCACAATTATGGAATTCAGTGCAAAACCAGAAAATCTCGATTTACGCGCAAACCCGTAATTCGCCTCAAAATACGTGAAATCACATAAATTCACCGATATCCAAATCAAAGCACATAAAAACAATTATAACAATCATGAAACAGTTATGCATGCATAGAATTTATCAAAACCAATGTCCACTCACAGACCAGTTAACCGAGCGCCTCGATACGCATGCCACCGGCCTTCCCGGGCCTCGTCACTAACACCGGGACTCCCGAACCTGTTCATATCACATTAGAGGGTTACTAACCTCCCCAATAACATCCTATTCAAGTCCCGTAATTTTTCCGAATTTTTAAGTATTTTTAAATCCGACTTAAAACCTTCGGACATCCCGAAAAGTATCCGAACGGGATCCGACTGACACGAAACCAACGCTAAAATGTTCGTTATAACGTATAGGATAAAATTCGTGTTGACCGTACCTCGGAATTGGTGCCCACGCGCTGTCATGCGCCGCCGTGAGTGGCTCTGCGTGAATCCCACGAGCCAGCTACAGTGACTGCTACAGTCACCGTCCTCGCCCGTTTCTCTGTAATTCGGGTCTGATACCCGCGATTCCAACCCGATTAGATGGCCATCAATTCGACCTCGATTCGTTCCATTTTTTATTCTAAAACATTCTTCAACTATCTAATCAAAGTTCCATGTCCCTGATTCACCAAGAAAGTCCCAAAATTAGACCCACGACCCGTGATCACCCAAACGGGTCGATCACCCAAACTCTGTGTTTTCTCAATCAAACTCAAATTAACCTCACAGTAAGGATTCTAGGCCTAGAAGGAACTGAAATACGCGATCAATTGAACACGACATTACCTGGAAGTGATCGTCCACAGTCCCTGCACAACTCTGAAACAGGAACCTCAGTTCCAGTCCAACCCGCGTCAGTCTTCCTTCGAAGTTGATGGGGTTCGGTTCCAATTCCTCCCAGAAGTCTCAAGCCGTCCCTGGTTTGGTCCAATTCACCTAGAAAATTAAACTGAGTATTTTCCCTCCATTTTCCATTTTTCCTCCAAACTCGATTTCCTCTCAACAGCGCTCTGCCCTCACTTCGAACTCGACCCAGAATGATTCTAACACTCATCAGCCACCTAACTAACCGTTCAAAATGGGCGACAACCCGTGGGAGACACCCTTAGCCCCCACTGGGAAAAGCTTCCCGTAAACAGCCCAAAACCATATTTTATCCCATCCGTGCTCTGTCCATGCTTCCTACATACTGACCACACAGTCCATTAACAATTAATTAACACCTTAAGCCATACCCCACTCCAATTTCACACTTAAATAATGCCCCTGTGCACTGGTCGTGCTTCCCCATTCACGGTGCTACAGTGACCGTGCAAGCAGCCCCTGTGAAATTACAATTCTGCCCCCCGTGCAGAAAATTACCAAAATGCCCCTCACGCATCCATGCCCGTAACTCAGTCATACGGACACCGATTGATGCGTGTCGCCTCTCTACGAACTCAGGGCATCGAGACCTTCCTAACGGTCCTTGGCCCTCGGCCATCGGACCACCCGATCAAAAAGTCAACATTTTCCCTTATTTCGCCAAAATTACGGAAATGCCCTTGGACTTCCGAACGTCATAACTTTCACCACGAACGTCGGAATCGAACGTGCCGCCTGTCTATGAACTCGTGACGTCCCAAACTACGTCACGGGCATTGGTCAAAGTCCATTTGACCGTCCGAATAAAAAGTCAACGTTTTGCCCACGACTAGGGGCAAAACGGTCATTTTGCACCGTTCGTCCGAGTTCGCCCAACTAATCACCGATTAACCCTGCTAATCATGATTAGTTCGTAATCTAATCCCGAATTCCGGGATGGGTCGTTACAGTTCAGGGACTCGAGAGGAGTGGTGTAGACTTAGTGGAGCACGGCGGCGAGCACGGCGGAGACCGGAGCAAGGGTAAGTATTCTCTGTCCCCTAATTCTCCCGTTTGGTTAAATTCAAAAGTCGTGAGGTTTGGGTGATTGTCGAGGTGTTATAAGGTTTCTATTAGTCCTAGGGAGGTGAGTTTGACCTTAGGAAGGAACCTGGAGCTTCATAGTGGTCGTGGGTGGCCGGAGTCAGGAACTCAGATTTTCTGAGTTTTCTTCGAAGCTTGGACGAGGAGATTAGGGACTTAGGTTCACAAATTGATTCAGGAAATCAACTACCCATAACAGGATGAAGCTAATGGGATTGATTGGGGTGGAATTGGACTGGTATTGGGTGAGAACCGGTCACGCCGGTTCAGACCCGTCTGATCATCGAAGAAGAAGGTGAACAGTGCCCTGTGTGCAGGCTCGTGAGGCCCACGCGTAGCCACTTTGGGCGGCGCGTGGGGGCGCGTGGGGAGGTTTCTGGGGAAGTGTTCAACATAGTTTTTGGTCTAATCGTTGTAACGAATCTTTTGGGACAAGTTTCGGGACAATCGGACAACGTCTCGGGTTAGTTTTAAGTGGTCGAAGGTTTAGGGTTCCGTTTACGTACGTTTAGAAATTCGGGAAAATTATGGGACTTGAGTAGGACTTTTGTGAAGTAGTTAGTGACCTCGTTATGGGTTTTGGACAGGTTCGGGAAAGCCGAGGATAGCGAACTGGCTGGGAACAGCTTAAGTGCGCGCGTATCGAGGCGACGTCGAAATGGTCTGTGAGTGGACTTTGCTTTCTAACTCTTGATGCATGCATATATGTTTTTATATGTTTTCTATACTTGATTCTATGATTTGATTTATGATTGTGATGGTTTATGGTTTTTGCACGTTTTCAAGGAAATTACGGAGATTCACGTTTTACGATAAGTTGATGGATATTGTGATTTGAACCTGGTTTTAATGATTTGATTTCGGGATTTGAAATACGTTTTGATTTCAAAGAAAGTAAAAGGATTTTGGAAAGTGTTTTTGGGCTTGAAGCCCAGTTCAGAAAAGTGGTTTGAGAAATGTGATTTCGGGTTTTCGAATCGGATTTCCGGATGACGATTCGGAATTTGGTTTGGAACTTGAAACGGATTTTCGGGTTTGGGTTCGGAATGGCTATTCCAGATGCCGGCTTACGGAATGATGGTTGCGGACTCGGATCTGGAAAGGAGATGGATATGAGTTCTGGGTTTGGATTCGGTATCCTGACGAGATTGCGGATTTGGATTCGGAAATGGAAAAAGGTTTTCAAACGGTTTTGGATTGGATTTGCTGGATCTGGTTATTGGGTTTAAAGACCCGGATTATGATTGACGGGGGACGGGCCCAGATTGGGTTTAAAGACCCAGATTGAGTTTAAAGACTCGGGAGTTTAAAGACTCGGATATTGATATTTTCCCTGTAGGCCTGTTGAGTTTAAAGACTCAGGAGTTTAAAGACTCGGATTCTATTGAGGCCTGGATTGAGTTTAAAGACTCGGGAGTTTAAAGACTCGGATGGATCCAGCAGGTTCGATGGATGAAAATGTGGTTGCAAATGTGTTTTGGTTTTCACTGAGACTTGATGATGACGGTTTTGAAGAAAGGTTTTCCGAGGTTTTGGGTTATGCCTGGATGAAATGGTTTTCGATGGTTTTGGCATGAGGCCCGAGATTTGGAAAAAGAAACTGTGTTGGTTTTCTTACATGATTTATTGACATGAATTTGATATGCATGCATTGGTTTTTGAAATGGAGGGTATAAATGTAATTGTCTTTTCTGTTAACTGTTTTCAAACTTATACTTTATTTTTGTCCACTCACAGTCTTTTCGTGTTTTCGATACCCTCCAGGTTGTTGCGGTGCGAGCTATTGGTCGAGAGAGACGGAGACATCACACGTACGATCCACAGTAGACTCTGCGCACTCTGGGAAGTTCGAAAGTTTTTGGACTGTCGGATCGAGAATCCCTTGTCCGACTTACGTGTCACATGAAGGTTAGACTTCAGTTTAGCCTTCGTGTCATGCGTAAGTTAGACGGGATCGGGATTTAGCCCTTAATCCCGGGGGATTAGGGGTTTGTCCTGACATAACACATGATGATGTCACTGATGTCGTCATCGTCTTCCTCCTCGCGACTGGTCAGCCCATTTCTTGAATCGGGTCGCGTAGACCCGCGACCTTGACCCGGTTCTTACTCCATCGATTCCAACCCATTTTCAGCCTAATTTCTTCCTAAATGATCATCTATTCAATCCTAATTGATCTATGTACTCAAAACTATGAAAAACTAACCAAAACACACTTGTTCGATCCATGAACAGTAGCTGGAACCTTCAAAGTAGTTTTCCAGCCATCTCAGACCACCGCGATCCTCGAAACCAGTCCCCATCTACTCCTACGAACCCTAGAAATAGTTTAGGATTATCAGGAACCCTCAACAAACGTCCAAACACTATTTCCCAATTTTTGAACATAAAAACCATACCTTTGAAACTCCAGCCATCGTGCACCGCCGTGCCTCAGGCCGTCCTCAGCGCCTTGTCATTCTCAGTCCTTCACTCTCACTCTCTCAATCGTCACCGTAGAGGGTAGGATGGGGGGGTATGGTTAGGTGTTTGGATTATGGGTTTCGGGTGTGGAAAACACAAAGAAGATGAAGGAAGGGCGGTGATATGCATGTATGTAAGTTTAGGGATCAATGGATGAGTGACACTTGTCACTCATCCATTGGGCCTGATAGATATATCTGGACCCATGCTAAAGGATAAATGACCATTTACCTCGTAAAATGTTCCACTGTAAATAGTATCTAAAATTGTCTATGACTCGTAACTTTTCCGTCGAACGTCCGAATTCGACGTGCTGCCTGTCTACGGACTCATATCGACCCGATCTACGTAACGGTCCTCGGTCCTCGTCCATAGGATCTCCCAGGTCAAAAGTTAACTTTTTACCCTCGCCTAGGGGCAAAATCGTAATTTCACCCCGAATGTCTGATAATCCTCGCCTAAGTCCCGATTAGCCTCGCTAATCCTCAATTAATCCTTACTAAATCCGAAAAATTTGGGACGGGTCGTTACATGGTTAATATGAATATATGGTTATGTGGTTACTTGGTGTATTCGTTGTACATATTATAGTATGAGGAAATATTTATTTGGATGTATAATGCATTTAGTTTATATATTTAAAGCTTATTTGGTGAGCGATATTATATTCGATTGGATAAGTCTTTAGATTTAATGTATCTTAAAAAGCTTATTACTTGAAATGCACATCGAATAAGACATTGAGTCTCAATTTGCACCCTGAATACAAAATATTATATTCGAAATTAGTGTTTTGTCATCACCAGTGCACTAAAATATTGACATTGTTACTAACACCGATTACTATAAGGGCAACTATGTCAAAACAAAACCCTACTTCATCCTCATCTTCAACTTCTCGCCTTTTTTTCTTCATCCATCTTCACTTTCCTCAATTTCCAATACCGAAGTAAGGATGAAAATATCGATATCAACGAAAATATTAATATAGAAAGTCAAATTTACGAAAATATCGATGAATATTTTGATATCGATATCATTTACGCTCAACAAAAATAGTAGAAATTTAGCCTAAAAGAATGTTTTAATGAAATTTTAGAAAAAAACTTAAAAACCCAATAATAGTTACATATGACTAATAAAAATTAAAATAATTTTAATATAATAAATATATGATATATAATATGATACAATATGGTCTGATGATAACTAATAATATAAAACCTTAAACATAAACCAAAATTAAATCATAATTTTATTTAGAGCACATATTAATTGATAATAAATTTACAATATATTCAAGACGAATAGTAGTCCAAGGTGTCCTATAATGACACGAAAATTCGAGAAATGTAATTCCGGAATTTTGGATTGTAAATTAACAGTTTTATCCTTATTTTCATAGAGTCAACTAGCTCTCATCATTGGGCGGGGTCGGGCAAGTCCAACCCAAATGTTTTGGGCTTAGGTCTGGCCGGGCCGGGCCTATTTGATAATTTCAAAATTACTAGGCCGGGCTAGGCGGGTTTAGTCATAAATATAAAAATCCAAACACTTCGTCGGACCGGCTATTTATCGGGCTTTATAGGCTGGGCCTAATAAGCTTATTCAGGCCGGGCTCAATTGGGCTTTGAGAAATAACTAGTTCAATCTTTCAAAAAAAAAAAAATTCATTAACAAATTTTGGAGTTGGGAAAAAAAAGTATGAAAGAAAAAATAATATTACAACTTTATCATCAAATTAACTCACTTTCACTCACAACCACCTCAATCTCATCATCACTACATCTATCTCATCATCACTACATCTATCTAGTGTTTATATGTTAGAGCAACCTAAAGCAAATTCTTATTATTACAATCTAAAAAAAATCCGGTGACTACATCCATCCAATTTTAAAAAATATATTACAACCTCATCATCAAATTCTTGTTCCTTGTAACCTAAAGAAAATTGTGTGTGAAAGGAAATCACGGGTATATGTTCATCTAAAATTGATTATGACTATGTATTCTTTACGTAAATGAATATACAAAGATGACTACACATTTGCATATATTTAACCAATCACGAAATCTTACCTTCATTACCTTAATTACCATCATAAATTCTTCATAATGTAAATGTGTCCAAAACACGATCAACATTTACAATATGATTCACCTTTAGTTATTGACTAAATGCGCCAAAAACGTGATCAACATTAAGTCTCTTCAAGTTAATCTAAATGCTCCGATACACGGACAATACATTTAGGGTTAAATTGAAGTTTAAGTACTAAAAAATACAAAGTAATCAAAATTTAGAAAGTAAAACACAAGGAGATTTAATTTAACATTACAAACATTAGAATAAATAAACCATCACAAGTAATGAATTATAAACACAACTAAGATTAAATTCAATAGTTTAGTTGAAAGGAAATAGTTATACTTTGAAATCAAATTGTCATTTAAGAATCCAAAGTGAATGGAGAATTGATTGTTATTCACATGGCTCTTTGAATCGTAGATGGAACCTTGCAAAGATGGACAAACGTATGGAATTTGCCTATAAACTCTTTTATTAAATCAATAGAAGGTGACTAGGTTTAAATCTTAGGAAAACAATAGTTTATGAAATAATGGGTCTCTAAAAATAAAAATGAGGAAAACAACCCTTTATATAGGGTTACAAAATCATCAAAATAAAAGGAAATAAAATCCTAAAAAAAGGTTTCCTTGAAGAAAAAGAAAAGTAAAACCAAGCTTAATTTGGACAAGTATTCCTCAAGGAAGAAGGAAAAATACTACTGGAATAGTAACAGGGAAGGAATCGGTGAACGGCCGCTGAAAATTGGGCTTCAATTCGGTGGGCGCGCTAAAAAATTGAAGAGAAAATGGTGGTCGACGCAGGTCAACGGAGGAAAGAAACTGGGCTAGATCTTTCGGTAAGTGCTAGCTGAAGGGAAGAGTTTTCATTCAGGACGCGCTAGCCAAAGTGACGTCGTCTCGTTCATGACACGTTGGCCGAAGTAAAGGTTTTAGGATCGATAGGTGCTGGCCAAATGAGGACCGGGGCTACTGGGATTGATTCGGTAGGTAGCTACTGAAATTCCTTGCACTTTTTGGTGACCTCCCTTATTTTGATCATAACTTCTCCAATAGTACTCTGATTGAGATAATTATTTCGCTCAAATTCTCGTAATTCCGAGCTCTATCAAATTCCGTACATTTTTCACAAAATATATTATTTTCTCCTATTGTTTGATATTTTTATATTACAAGATAATATAAAGGATATAAAATAATATAAAATAATGTTCAAATAAAGACTTATCAGTTGTATAAGTACATGACTTCATAACAAGTGAGGAAATTATTGCATGATCTTGGGTCAATTCAAAAAGAAAAAAAAAATAATAAAGAAAAGAAAGAAAAGTTAATTGACCCAAGTGAGCCAAGGAACCTCAAGAAGAGCAAGCACAATGTCGTGGGCCCTAAACAATGATTTAGATCGTAGGCACAAGTTCATGCCATGACTTCTCATGCCTTGACGCAATTCAGGTTCTTTGAATTCTATCGTTTCCTTCTTAACCGATTGAGATTAGCCCTATTGCATCCTAATGCGAAGACCTAACTGATCTTGTGGTCTACCATGCTGAAAACTTAGGTACATGTCTATGTTTTTTAAAGTCAATTCCATTCATGAGATCTTAAATACAGAAAGTGCTATTTTTTTCATTGAAGTTCATATGTGAATAAACTTGAATTTCTTTACATAAATTCGTTCGCATAAGCTTGATTCGAGTTTAAAGCTTAGAATTCTTGAGTGAATTAAAAAATACCTAATGCAGATTAGAGTTGATATGAAATCTTTCTGGAGCACTTAACTGAAGTTGTGATTAAGCATGATTAATTGAGATTTTGGCATTCACTTCCACATGAATCTTACTAGTATGGCGCGACCATTTAGTTCTGTTAAGCATGTATACTTACTCTGGTTCATATTAACGTGTCTAAAGCACCATATCTAGCGTCTTTGCGTCTAAGTAAAACATTTGTGGGTATCGTAATTGGTAAATCCGCATGAGATAAAACTCTTTCTACTAGAAAAACCTAGGGGGTTTAAACAGCCCTGAGCCGATAGAACCGAAAAATCGAAACCATACTGTTTTAGATCATAACATACTAAAAAAAATACCAAATATTTAAACCACTAGAATATAGTACCGTACCAAAACCGAACCGGTTAGGTTTGGTACGGTTTCAATATTGAGGTTTTGAAAAACCGTCTCGTACCGATACCAAACCGAATAAGTTTTTTTTTTAATAATTAAAAACCTAATACTTAATTAAATCCAAAAGAAAAAAAAAATTGGAGGGCCGAAAAGACAATTAGAATGCAGTGCTTGGAGGGTCGTAAGGGTAACAAAGAGTGTCCTGCTCGCATGTAGTTTGCTCTTCCGATTTTTATGATCGCCTTGAATTCACCGATTGCTTCATTTGTTGATGGACTTGTGTAGATAGGTACTAGTTGCGTCGAGATTTGTGATCAAAATTGTTTATTTTAGATTAGATGTGGGTGTAAGGAGTTGTTTAATGGTGCAAATGTTGTAGACGTTTTCATATTGAATGTATACTTCTTTTGTGAAAATTATGTAGACAATTTTCATATTGAATGCATACTTATTTTCAATTAATCCTTGATTTTATTTTCATTATCAAAGTTCGATTACATTCGTTTCCTTTGCTGGTTATTAAGAGTAGCCAATTATTTTTCCGTGCGTTCCAGGAATAAGATAGAGAATTAGCTAGATTCATCACACAACCTAGAACTTCATCCCCCAATTTTCATCTTCCTCCTACTGAGTATGCCTAGCCACTTTTTAGAGCTAACATATTTTAAAATTCATATTTATGGGAGAAAAACGGAAGGAGAACAATGAGTAATCAAGCAAACTTAGATGAATTATATTATTTGCTGTGCACATTATATTAATTATACATTTTTTAATTTTATAAATTTTGACTCAATTTTTTTTGTTGAGTGAGTCTTATTGATTATACAACTAGAAATTTTTGTTGAGTAATTTTGGTTCAAAATTGAAACCAACCGAAACCATACCGAACATAATTGGTACGGTAAGATCCAGTATCAATTTCACATTGTGAAGTACCGAACCGTACTTAACCAGTTAAAATTAATTGGTATGGTTCTGATATCACTTCATACCGAACTGCATCCAAGGCTAGTTTTAAATGTTATATCTTAACTAAGATAGAGTCTTTTTGTTTTGTTTGATTATGTTTTCCTTTGTTTTTCTCAAATACTAGCAAAAGATTGGTTTGGGGGTATTTGTTCAATCATTATACATGAATCTTTTATATTTCATCCAATGCCCTTTTTGCATATCTTTTGAGTGCTTTCAAGCCACTAATAGAAGAAAATGATCAATCTTATGAGACTTGTGCAGAATTGGAAAGATGGAAGAATTATGATAATAATGCAAAAAAATGGCTCCAAACGATGTTTGATGACAAAAATATTTAAAGTTCAATATCGGGGCTTCTATGTCCAACCGAAGCAGCCTTGACGTGTCCCAAGACATGTCCAGGGACATCTTGGTGTGCCAAATCGAAGTTCTATGAACCTTTCTTTCCAAGTCCAAGACCTATGTTTAAGAACCATCAAAGCCAAGTCCATGGAATGCCAAAATCAGCCCAAGTGCTAAGGTCCGAGATCTAAGTTGTGCCTAGCCGAGCCATTACCCATCATGTCCCTTTCAATTACATGGCTAGTCACTCAGAGGCCCCTGCACTTGACCTTCGCCAACTGGACGTACCAGCCCTATGCTTGCGCCAAGTACATGTAACAGTCCGGAACATCGGATATTGTACCATGGAAATTTTTATTGGAAATTGAACATTTTACCCTTATTACTGTTTTTCGTTGACTTTTGACTTGGTATGACGTATGTACTTTTCGTGAGTACCATTGTTTAAGTCTCAAAATTTTTAAATCGTAGACAGGTAGCACACAAGAATCGGAGATCGATTCGTCATACTGGTCATTTGTCACCTAAATGGGAAATTTTGTAATTTGACTTAGGAGGGGTATTTTTTTCATTCTACTAGAGAGATATAAGTTCATTTTTATCATTTTATTATCACTTTGGGGATTGTAGCACCGACATAGAAGATTGATAGGTCCTCAAATAAGCGTTATTTTATATTATTTTATACCCTTTATACTTGACTTTTAATATTAAAATAATAAATAATTAGACAAATTAATTTATTTTGTGATATTTTTGTAGAAATAAATAAAGCGTGCAATTTGGAGCATTTTGGTGAAAGAGTCGTCCCGATCGGAATTATAACGAAGAAATTATGGACGAAATATGAGAAACCACCGAAAATCGCAAGGAAATTCGGTGGGAAGTTCCCAAAATCAGCATATTTGCCCCAAAATCAGCATCTTTTCCCACCCAATCTCATCATTTCCATCACTTCTTCATGTACTATCTTATTGCTATTTTTATATTTTAATTTTGTACTTTTAATTAAACAATTGTGGCACTCCCTCTATAAATAGGGAGGTCATTTCATGTATTTGGGGAGTCCCCAATTAGTTTCATTCTTCCATTTCTTTCATTTTTCTTAGTTCTAGTTCTTAGTTAGTTCTTTTGTTTCTCTCTTTTGAGAGACATTTTTGGGGACCATTTTAACTTCTTGTAGATTTTCTTATTAATTAGCTTTCTTTTAATTCTTGTTCTTAATTTATGTTCTTTTTATTTTTCTTAATTTCATTTCTTCTTTACTTTGTTCTTGTGATATTTCTTTGAGATCTCTTAAACACATTTTTATGCTTTCCTTAAGAAATACCTAGGCCAAGTAATTCTAAGGCAATTCAAGAGTTTTAAGACCGAATTCCTCGTATTTCTTCTTCCATCTTCACAAGTTTCCTGCCGCTGTTCGGTGATTCTTGTGAAAATCCATACTTCTCTACTTAAATTCTTGTTATTGTTATTGGTTTTACTTATAATTCAATATATGTGTTGGTATTTTCTTTCTAACATTTGTAAGTAAGAATGCAATCTCCATGTGTTTTACTTTTTGAGTTTCTTTTACTTCATATGTTTTAGTACTTAAACTTCAATTCGAAACTAAATGTTGATCCGCTGTTCGGGGCATTTAGAATAGAGTTGAAGAGATTTAATGTTTGATCGCTGTTCGGCGCATTAAATCACTTACTTAAGGTGAATCATATTGTAAGTAATAATCCGCTGTTCGGTGCATTTATAATATGAAAAATGTATGCATGTATTTGAGATGATTAAGGTATGATTTCGTGATTGGTTCAATATGAGCATGATGTTAGAGTGTTGGTAAAAATATGTGTTTGAAGAAAGTTCACTAGTACAAAGGTTAAAGTAGAAGTAGAATTAAGTATTTAATTATTTTTACTTGTTTTCTTTATTTTTTATTTACAACTCTTTTTCAAAACCCCCCTTTTCAATTCTTTATTCTTTATTCTTTTATTCTTGTATTCTTTTAATTCTTTATTCTTTTATTATTTTATTCTTTTATTCTTTTAATTCTTTTATTCTTTGATCCTTTTTTATTCTTTATTCTTTTATTCTTTGATTCTTTTTATTCTTTATTCTTTTAATTCTTTATTCTTTTATTTCTTTATTCTCTTATTCATCTATTCTTTAATTTATTAGTTCTTTGATGATTTAATTCTTTTATTATTTAATTCTTTTATTCATTATTCTTTTATTCATTTCCCACTAACACATTATTAATGTTCCCTAATTTCCCCGGTTAAGAACGATCCCTATTTACCAATACTACATCTACACAAAAAGGGTTTAAATTGCATAACACTCAGATTACATGTTTAATTTAATGCGTAGTTTGGGCGTAGTCAATTTTTGGCGCCGTTGCCGGGGAAATTGAAAACAATTTTAATTTGTTAGTGTATGTATATAAATTGTGCATATTATACTTGTTTATAAATTTTACTTTTGTTAATATTATATTTGTTTATAACCTTTACTTACTTGTTTATATTTTATTTATCCATGTTATTTTTGTTCTTATTATTTTATAATGATCATACTTTACTTATTCATAATCTCTAATATATACTTGTTCATAAATATTCATAATTTTTTTATATATATTTGTTCATATTCAAATTGTTTATGTAAATTTAAAATTCTATCATACTTGTTCATAATTTAATTTAATTTGTACTTGTCATAAATGCATATTGTACATATTCACTTTTCCTTACTTTTTTTTTTCTTTACACTTTCTAACTTTTTCTTTAATCCATTAACTTTAATTTTATTCCATAAACTTTTTCTTTATTCCTTTAACTTTAAATTTATTTCATTAACTTTTTATTCCACTAACTTTTTATTCCATTAACTTTTATTCCATTAATTTTATTCATTAACTTTTTATTTCACTAACTTTTTATTCCATTAACTTTTATTCCATTAATTTTATTCATTAACTTTTTATTCCACTAACTTTTTATTCCATTAACTTTTATTCCATTAATTTATTTCATTAACTTTTTATTCCACTAACTTTTTATTCCACTAACTTTTTATTCCATTAACTTTTATTCCATTAATTTTATTCATTAACTTTTTATTCCACTAACTTTTTATTCCACTAACTTTTTATTCCATTAACTTTTATTCCATTAATTTTATTCCATTAACTTTTTATTCCACTAACTTTTTATTCCATTAACTTTTTGATTACACTTATTTTATTCTTATGTAATTATTTATTTGGTTATGTCTTGATAAAATTTAAATTTAAATTTTTTTTTTAAAAAAAATTCGAAATAAATAAAAAATTTGAAAATAATAAAAAAAAAATCTAATCTTATCTTAGCTTTATGTTAGTGTTAATTCATACTTGTAAATAAATGTTGTATATATGTTACTTGTTACCTTTTATACTTGTTCATAACTTTTATATTTCATAGTATACATGCATACTTGTTCATAATAGATTTTCATTTATATTTGTTTATAATTTTCTTACTTGTTATATTATTCTTGTTCATACTTGTACATAATGTTCATTCTTTTTAATTGTTCATAAATTCTTATGGTAAATATTCACTTTTCCTTATTTTTATTTGTAATTAAAAAAAAACATAAAATTCGTAAAAAAAAAAATTAAAAATTAAAAAAATTTCTTTTTCTTCATTTATTTAATTTTTAAATTCAGAAAAAAAATTAATTAATAAAAAATAAAAAATTTCTTTTTCTTCATTTATTCGTAAAAATATTCATTTATCTTCACTTTGTGTTAGTATAAATCTAAATTGTTAAATAAATCTTATACTTATGTTAGTTTGTTAATGAGAAATTGTTTTGTAAATATCATTACTTGTGAATAAAACCATACTTGTAAATAAATTGTTCATACTTGTATAAATTGTTCATACGTAAATTGTCATGTTATATTTGTAAATTGTGCATAAAAACATACTTGTAAATAGTTATTGTATTCATGCATTAGTCTCAGCTATATGTAGATCACTTGTGCTTCGAAGTTTAGATTTTGATCTTTATCGGCGATGACTCTTTTGTTAACTCTCACCCACGGTAATTGTTAACACTTGAGTCATCTTAATTCCTCTGGAGTAAGAAATTTTCGAGGGTGATGTCTAGGACAAGAGACGGTACTCATAACGGGTTTTGGGTCTAAGAAAATAGCCCTGCCTCTTATGTGTATTCTTTCTAACCTGGTCACTTTTGAAGTTGCCCAAACAGTTGAATTAATCCAAGATATTTACTTGGGCCGCACGGACGTATAAGTCTCCATTTAAACTTTGAGGCTATGTGAACCATATATATCTTTGACTTCCCCCGACATGTAAATATTGTTTATATCTTAATTTACATTATTTGTCATGACAAAGTTAACTTGCATCTTTCGTTTAACTAACTTGCATCTTTCATTCTAACTTGCATTTCATCTTTCATTTAACTTGCATTTTTAACTTCACTTGCATATTTAGTTTAACTTGCATTGCACTCTTCCTCTAACTTACATCTTTAACTCACATTGCATCATTAACTTTAATTTGCATACCTAACTTGCATTCTTAATTAACGTACATCTCTGACTAACTAACTTGCATCTCTGTCTAGGCTGGATGGACGTTAAACTTCAAGCGCTTGTTGGGAGGCAACCCAATGTGTTCCCGGGATGTGAAGGAGTCATCAATACAGATTTGCTATCCTCTACCCTTCACTCTCTTTTATTTTGTTTATTTAATGTTTTCCTATTATTTTCGTAAATCATCTTCCTTATTTTGATTCTATGTTTAATTACTTCGTATTTTCCTACATTGAGGACAATGTAGAATTTAAGTGTGGGGGAATGGTTTACAATTTTAATTGTTCAAAAAAAAAAAATTGAAAAAATTATAAAAAAAAGGGTGAAAAAAAAAATGAAAAAAAATATTATTGTTTTTTTTTGAATCTTTTTGTTTTAACTTAGTGTTTTTATGAGTCTTAAGTTGCCATTTAACTTGTCAATGACATAAATGAACAGAAAGGAATATGTTATGGCCATAAAGATAATCACTACAACTTGAATTTGTTTGTTAATATTTTGTGATTAAGTGTTATAACTTGAAGATAATGCATGTAAATTGGCACATAAACGAGCATGATAAGATAAGTATGAATCATATGAACCTTATGTGAGCTTTAGAACTTTATATACATCTTTGATGAGTGATTCATAAGTTTTTTGTTTAAATTGATATACATATGCCTCATAACTGCTTGCCATAGCTTTTAATGAACTATAGAGTACTAGAACTTATTTTATGTGATTTTCAAAGCTTTTGAGTCAATAAACTCTCTGATTTTGGAAATGATTAAGGCATTAGGGTTAACACCACAAATTCAAACATCCATGTTCCCTATTTTGTGCGCACAAGTTGCGACCCCCTTAGTTTTAACCCTTTTGAGCCCACATTAAGCCTTTCTTTCATCACCATGATTATCTAAACACTTGAGCTTAGTATAGACATCCTTTACCCTTGTTCCAAGAACTCGGTTAAAGACATAATGATTGTGTAAAGAGAAAATAATGATGTTGGAAAGACTTTTATGTGAATTATTTGGATTTACCGACTCATGCTTTGTTGTATCGTTGACACATGTTATTACCTTGATATAAAAAAAAATTCAAAAAAAAAAATCAAAAAAATCAAAAAAAAAAGAAAAAAAAAAGAAAAAAAAAAGTTGAGTCTCGATCAAGGTAATAAGGTTTGGTTATGTAATGTTTGAGTTAAGTCCCTTACATTTGTAAATCCGACACGAAGAATGATTGTGAGGCCCAACATGATGGAATTAGGCCTATGTTCGAAGGGATGGATTACCAACATCATTGCACTAAGGTTGGGAAGCTATGATACGTTTTGGGAGTCTATTGAGTCTTGGAACGAATTGAGCACCACTTGTCCTATATTTTCCTTGCCTCTAAACTTAGCCCCATTACAACCTTCGTAAAGACCTTATGATCCTTAAGATGGTAAATTTTGATTAGTGGAGTCAATCACTTGAGTAAGCTTATGGTTTTGGTTCATTTGTGCAAGTATATGTTGTTTTTATCTTGAGGTGTTTGTTTGATATTTTTGCAAAAGTACTTCATTTCGATTATGTGAGTATTTCTCACATACTTTGAGTGCAAACACAAACCCTTACAAAATTGAGTGAATTTATGAGTGCATATCCTTGTGAGTTGATTCATACTTGTTTTATTCATGTTGAGATCCATTTCACCATATTTACTCATTATCTTACTTGTTGAAGCATTTTTTTACAAAGTATTAACTTTTGAATTCCATATGCTTAAATGTTTTAAGTGAAAATCTTTTATGCCATGATGATAATAATGAAATATTGAGACAAATGGTTAAAGGTTCACTTGTTTTGATTTTGTAGTTTAATTTTAGTATTTGCTAGGGACTAGCAAAGTTTAAGTGTGGGGGTATTTGATAGGTCCTCAAATAAGCGTTATTTTATATTATTTTATACCCTTTATACTTGACTTTTAATATTAAAATAATAAATAATTAGACAAATTAATTTATTTTGTGATATTTTTGTAGAAATAAATAAAGCGTGCAATTTGGAGCATTTTGGTGAAAGAGTCGTCCCGATCGGAATTATAACGAAGAAATTATGGACGAAATATGAGAAACCACCGAAAATCGCAAGGAAATTCGGTGGGAAGTTCCCAAAATCAGCATATTTGCCCCAAAATCAGCATCTTTTCCCACCCAATCTCATCATTTCCATCACTTCTTCATGTACTATCTTATTGCTATTTTTATATTTTAATTTTGTACTTTTAATTAAACAATTGTGGCACTCCCTCTATAAATAGGGAGGTCATTTCATGTATTTGGGGAGTCCCCAATTAGTTTCATTCTTCCATTTCTTTCATTTTTCTTAGTTCTAGTTCTTAGTTAGTTCTTTTGTTTCTCTCTTTTGAGAGACATTTTTGGGGACCATTTTAACTTCTTGTAGATTTTCTTATTAATTAGCTTTCTTTTAATTCTTGTTCTTAATTTATGTTCTTTTTATTTTTCTTAATTTCATTTCTTCTTTACTTTGTTCTTGTGATATTTCTTTGAGATCTCTTAAACACATTTTTATGCTTTCCTTAAGAAATACCTAGGCCAAGTAATTCTAAGGCAATTCAAGAGTTTTAAGACCGAATTCCTCGTATTTCTTCTTCCATCTTCACAAGTTTCCTGCCGCTGTTCGGTGATTCTTGTGAAAATCCATACTTCTCTACTTAAATTCTTGTTATTGTTATTGGTTTTACTTATAATTCAATATATGTGTTGGTATTTTCTTTCTAACATTTGTAAGTAAGAATGCAATCTCCATGTGTTTTACTTTTTGAGTTTCTTTTACTTCATATGTTTTAGTACTTAAACTTCAATTCGAAACTAAATGTTGATCCGCTGTTCGGGGCATTTAGAATAGAGTTGAAGAGATTTAATGTTTGATCGCTGTTCGGCGCATTAAATCACTTACTTAAGGTGAATCATATTGTAAGTAATAATCCGCTGTTCGGTGCATTTATAATATGAAAAATGTATGCATGTATTTGAGATGATTAAGGTATGATTTCGTGATTGGTTCAATATGAGCATGATGTTAGAGTGTTGGTAAAAATATGTGTTTGAAGAAAGTTCACTAGTACAAAGGTTAAAGTAGAAGTAGAATTAAGTATTTAATTATTTTTACTTGTTTTCTTTATTTTTTATTTACAACTCTTTTTCAAAACCCCCCTTTTCAATTCTTTATTCTTTATTCTTTTATTCTTGTATTCTTTTAATTCTTTATTCTTTTATTATTTTATTCTTTTATTCTTTTAATTCTTTTATTCTTTGATCCTTTTTTATTCTTTATTCTTTTATTCTTTGATTCTTTTTATTCTTTATTCTTTTAATTCTTTATTCTTTTATTTCTTTATTCTCTTATTCATCTATTCTTTAATTTATTAGTTCTTTGATGATTTAATTCTTTTATTATTTAATTCTTTTATTCATTATTCTTTTATTCATTTCCCACTAACACATTATTAATGTTCCCTAATTTCCCCGGTTAAGAACGATCCCTATTTACCAATACTACATCTACACAAAAAGGGTTTAAATTGCATAACACTCAGATTACATGTTTAATTTAATGCGTAGTTTGGGCGTAGTCAAAGATGTGGGTAGGTTTTATGTGTGAACTTTTGTGTTTGTGTGTGTTTTTATTGTAGTTGTTTTGGACACCACATACCCGTGACACCATACACAGAGAAGAAAAGAAAAAACAGCTAGAGAGAGAAAAGGAAGGCAGAGGAAAGACAGACAAAGAAAGGGAGGAGGAAGGAGAAACTGAGAGCCCGAAAAGGAAAAAATATTGCACCTTGAGGGTAGCTCTGAGTTTGGGGCATCTGAGTTTGAAACCAAGTACAGTAGGAGATTTTGTAGTCCCTTTCGAGTAGTTTGGCATTGAAGGAACATAACTTGGGATGCAGTGGAGTCTGGGAACCGAAGGACATTCTGTGGATGAGCCTCGAAGCTTGATGGAGGACTTAAGGTCAGTTTTCTTTAGATTTTGAGGTTATAGAACCCTTCCTGTGTTAGTATAGGATACACTGGACGTGGAAGGGAAGAAAAAGGTTGAAAAATAAAAAAGATAGAACTGGGTCGACCCGCTGCGTGGAAAAACCTTAAACTAGACACTCGAGTCGACTCGCCGTGAGGTCAGGGATGACTGTTGATATAGTAGTGCTGACGTGGCAGTCACATGGTAGAGAGGGACTAGCAACGTTCTGGCGTGGTGATGACGTGGTTGCCATGTGGCAGCCACATTTCAGACACGTGGTGTCCATGTCAATAGCTATCAGGCCACGTAGGTCACTGACTTGGCTGCGCTTACACCCGCATGGGGGCACGTGTTAGTGCATGGCAATGTGTGGGAAGGTCGCTAGCCTTCCACACGCTCGTGGCTATACGTGGGCACAAATTCTAAGACACAATGGCACATGTCTGACAATTTTTACGTCCTGAATCCAATGGTGGTGGTTTCAAGGCGATTAGACATCCTCTCGGGGTAATTGTAACGACCCAGAAATTCGAAAAAAAGGAAATTTTAGAAAATTTGAAGAAAATGACAATTTTGCCCCTGATTTTGAGGGCTGAAAGTTGACTTTTTTATCGGGACACTTTTTGGACTGACTGTAAAGACCTTTTGGTACGTCTCGGGACGCTGAGTCCGTAGACAGGCGGCATGCGTCAATCGTAGTTCAAATGACAAAGTTATGTGTCTAGATACATGAAGGGCATTTTGGTAATTTGTTATGGGAGGGGAAAAATGGTAATTTGGCTAGGAAGGCTGATTCAGCCGTGATTAGTGACTCAATGGCCCCATTAAGTGACATCTGTCACTTTGTAAGAGAGATTAGTGGCACTGTAGCTGTGTGTGTGTGTGTGTGTGTGTGTGTGTGTGTGTGTGTGTGTGTGTGTGTGTGTGTGTGTGTGTGTGTGTGTGTGTGTGTTTCGCGCGTTGGCATACCACGATCACTTGGATTCAAAACAAGGAGGCGGCAGGGAATTTGAGTACACACCTGTAACTCTTGGATTTAGAGGAGAATTGAGAGGGATTGGAGAGGAAAAAAAACAGAGAACTATGAGGAAGAGAAGTGATGAAAATTGTGAAAGAAAAACCCAAAACCTGAAACCTGTTCTGGAGAGAATGAGAATTGAATTTCGAGTTGTAGGTCAGCCCAAGTCAAATTAAGGTTAGATTAATACTTCTAGGACCTTTATTAGTCGATCCAAATCGAGAAACTCAAGATTCGAAGCTCTTTGAGCCATGAACAGACATGGCGGAATTCGGGAAATCACGAGCTTGTGTTCGTGTAATTGGGGGTAAGTTTATATGAAATTGATTTCAAAGACATCTTTAAAATCAGTATATGATGCTCCCTAACTAATTAATTGAAGAAATCGATGACTATTTGATGAATTGGGACGATGAACATCCTTTGAAACTTGAATTAAGTATAGTTGGTTTGGAGTAATTAAGCATGAAATTGATGTTACAAACCCATAATTAAGTTGGTTACGAAGCTATTTGAATGTTCAATTGTTGAAAAAGACGTCGAATTGATGTAGAACTAACTGGGTCAACACGCGGGCTAAAGGATCCGTTTTGCAGGTATTCGGGCGAGGACGATCACTGTAGCAGCACTGTAGCAGGCACACGTAGCCACTCACGGCGGCGCGTGAGGGCGCGTGAAGCCTCATCTCAAGGTGAGTTCAACATGAAACTTACTTCTTTTGATCTAATGAACATTTTGGCTCTATTTTCGAGGAAATCGGATATCGTTTCGATAGTGTTCAGTGTATCTGAAGTATTCATATACGTTTAAAATACGTTTTTAAATCCTGAAAAAATTGGGGAAAATTATATGAGGTATATTGATGTGTTAGTGACCCTCGATAATGATTTTGGACAGAAATTGTGATTTCTAGAATTTACAGAAAAACGTGCAGCTCGGAAGCGGGTAGTTTGGACGGTGTGTGAATGAACTTTTGTTTTCTAACTAGAATGCATGGATATATGTTTTAAATGCTTTATTATATGATTTGACATGATTTGGCATGATTAATGTTCTGATATGACGATTTATCGATTTTCTGGATTATTATATTGTTTTGGGCACGATTTTCGAGAAACTGTGAAACTGAGGTTTTGGGCATAGGCCCGAGGATTAGAAAATGATGTTTTGACGCGGATTATGTTTTGAACACAGCTGGTGATGTGTTCACGACGACGTGCTCGGATTTGAGCCAACTGTGTTCACGACGACGTGCTCGGATTTGAGTGGTCCTTCATCTTATTTGATTTGCACGCATTGCAGGGATAACGTGACTAATGAGATTGGATATGGAAATGAGTCCCGTGGTTTTATTGAGATTTGTGATTTATTGATATTTGTGTCCAGATACTTGATATCATGAATTGATTTGATGAACATGAGTTTCAGGGAAAATATGGACCATGGGAATTTAGAAACATGTTTTGATTTTATCGGTCCACTATTCATACTTGATTGATTTCACACTATTACTCATGTTTTATGATATGCATGCATGTTTGTGAAACTGGAGGATAAGAATGTATTTTTGTAAATGAATTTATAAAAGTTTGTTTTGTCCACTCACACCTTTTCTGTTTTATTGACCCTTCAGGTCGTGGCACGACAATCGAGGTTGATCTGGAGGTGGAGGCATGAGTGGGCACAGGTGCGGTTACCCCTTGTTTGGCAAATGTTGAGGATATTTTCGGAACTTCTGTTGACTTGTCAGACGGGAGCAGGACCGGGTACAGTTATCTATATCCTTCAGGGACAGGTCCTGTTAGTAGTTTTAAGGGTTTGAAATGTATGTTTCATGTTTAAAAGTTCGTATTAAAATCTCGGGACTTAGAGCTTGCATTGGGAAACTACTTAGGACTTTTATGACCCAAAACCTATGATTTTGACAAGCAACATGATCTCCGCAGCTTGTGAGGAACACGCAAATCGAGAATAATTGTGCAATAATCACTATGAGTGGACTTTTATTTTCTATAAATTACTATGCATGCATATTTAATTATTTTAAATTCTTTTTTACGTGATTTTTTTATTTTTGATTGATTATGGATTTTGGGTGATTTTTGGTGATTTTACGAAAGTTGTTTTCAATGCATTTTTTATGAGGAGTTTGCAAATATCGTGTTCTATGTATATATCGGATTTTGAAGTTTTAGGATGGATATGAGCTATAAATTTATGTTTCTTGTTATTTTTTATGTGAAAGTTGTATTGTGTACAACCCTCCTCAGGATTCTGATTTGGTTGATTAGTCTTAGACGTCGAGGTAAAACTCCTATTGCTAAGACTAGTGTTGTGGCGCCTCAGACATCGAGGTAAAGTTCCCTTTCCTGAGTCGATTTACATCAGGACAACAAGCTAAAGCTCCTTTTCTCGAGTGATTGTCCTACCGGTAGTGCATATATGATATGATGATCTGGCATGCAGGCATCGAGGATGGGTTGATTATGTGTAACTATGCGTGTGGTATTTTGATATGGTTTGATGTAGACTTGCTTTCTAATGTTGCTGGATTTTCTAGTATTTTTGCACTTGTTTCACCATTTCTTTTTTATTATCCATTTTTTTGAGATTTGATAATTTCCCTTATGCATGCATAGTTTTAGAAAATGGAGGGAATTAATTATATTTTCAAACTAAGTATTTTTTTTAATATTTTTTTTCTTACACTATCACTTTTATGGATTTTTACCTACCCTCCAGGTCGTGACACGAGGATGGGGGATCTACTCAAAAACCAGACGCATGAGCTAGACTCTATGCACTCTTCAACGTATTATGGTAGGACTAGACATTTTGAGTTGTATTCGTATTTAGGACTTATGCTCTTTAACATTAGTGTAAATTATTCCTTTTCTGACAGTTGGTGAAATTTTTACTAATTTTAGTATTAATTTGAGGTTGGTTTCATTTTTTTGAATTAACTGTCAGATGGAAGCAAGATCTTCTCGGGTATTAGGAGGGATCCTATCAGTACAAGTCCTAAACCAGGTCCTTGACATGTCATGGGCACGTCCTCGCCAGAAATAGACGATTTTGTACCTTCTGCACCTGCGAACCTCTAAATGCGCCTACCTCGCCATTTGCGCTTATGTGACACTCAATGCACATATTTTTCAAGTGCACTATTGAGGCCTGAATTGAGACATGTTCTAGAATGGGCCCAAAATGGTGTCAGAAGATGTGTCAATGCCAAGACTTGGGCGTAGTTTGTGAAGAAATTTCTTGGCCAATTCCTAAGTGAGCCTTGGGCGGTGAACCGTCAAAGTATAGCTCTAATAAGTCCAAGGCTTGGGGAGACTCAGTTGATAAGGTCCAAGGCCTACTCAGTCTAAGGAAATAGATAATTAAGACCCGAAAGTACTTAATTAAGGCTCAGCTGTGTCCGGATGTCAAGGCCTGACATAGCTATTCCTATTCAACAATGCAAATCTTAGCGAGGTGTTTGATGCTGCTTGACTGTAGAAGAAGTGAAGTCCATTCTAGAGTTGCAGTGCAATGAAAGATAAAGTTCTAAATTGTAGGAGTTTGTCCCTATTGAGTTAGGAGACCCTCTCCTTTTGGTGTTAGATAAAGGATCCGTGTTTATTTCCTTCCCTATTTTATCTTCTAGTTTCTAGGAAACCCTAGGAACTATATAATCCTTTTTTAACATACGTTAAAAGGTTCCCAATTTTTTTCTTTTTTCCTAGCTGCAATTTAGAGAGTTTTTCTAACGTCCTTTGTTTTTCAAATAGCTTTAGCTCTTGGTTGAGTTCTTTAAACGTGAGCAATTGAGGACAAGTTTTGGCGTGGTCATCTATTGTGCTCCTCTTGATAATCACTTTTGTATCTCTCCGTTATTACTTTTATTTCAATGAATTCAATTATGCCGATTTCAATTGCAATAATGTGTGAGTAGTCTTCTTAGGATTAGGGCTACTTAAAGCCCTAGTCGTGATGTGTGTTGGTTAAAATTTCTCTCTAGGTTTTGCTTGCTATACATGCTGAGTTAGTTGAGTTAGTTCTAATTACTGTCTAAATTACTACTCTTTTGTGCCTATAAGATTAGCTATTTTGTTTGCAAAACTATTGATGGAATTGCTTGATGGACTACCATATCATCTTGCAGGGCAGTCCAAACATTTGAAGTTCTAGGGCAAAGTTAGAAAATATGTCCTTACTTCACACACCAAACCATTAAAAACGTAATTTTTTTTATGGATTGATTATTTCATTTTTATGCTATGAGGCCTCCTTAAAACGTTGTTAGGTAAAACTATTGGGATAAAACTCCTAAGAAAAAAAAAGACCCAATATTCAAAACATTACATTTAATTCCGAAAGAAAAAAATCTATATTTCTAACTTGTACATAGATGAAAATGTCTACATTCAACACTATTAGACTCCTTGTATTCAATACAAGTATTTAGTCTTCAAATAAGAGCCCCACTACTTAAATAACTTGAATCAACATCAAAGTTACATTGTGACAACCCAGAAATTCGGAAAAGGTAATTCCGAGAATTTAAAAAGGAAAATGATGTTTTTGCCCCTTTGTTAAGCGATTAAAGTTGACTTTTTGGTTGGAGTACTTTTTGGACTTTCTGTAAGGACCGTTGTGTAGGTCTCGGAGTCCTGGGTCTATAGATATGTGGCATGTCAAAATTGGAGTTTGGACGGATTTGTTATGGGTCTAAAATGATGAGGGGTATTTTCGTAATTTTGGACCTTGAGGGAATTTTGGTCCCTTTACGATTTTGATGAGTCAGCAGTGGACTTGTTGGTGGTTTGACACATGTCGCTTGAATTAATGGATTAGTGGCACCTTTTTGCCAAGAACACTGTGTAGGTGTGTTTGTTTTTGGTATGTTGGGTATTTTGGAAACCCAAAACTGAAACCCATCAAATGATCAATGTTGATTTGAGAACTATGAGAGATTTAATGAAGGGAAGAAATAGGAAACTGGGAAAGAACCAGGAGCTCAGACCTGAGAGGAAAAACCAGAAAACCCCAGACCCAAAACTCAGAACAAAACATGAAATCTCCCATGAACCAATGAATTCGAAATTTCATTTTGGACTATTAATTACTGAAATTGAAGTTAGAATTGTGTTATTTGATCCTTGGCGAGCATGATTGAGCGGTGGTTGCATAAATTTGGGTGTGGTGAATCAGGTATTGAAGGACTAAAGTTTGGCCGAAACTTCAATTGTTCATCCAAGAGAATCAAGGTGAGTTTTCATGTTTAGAGGTTACAGAACTGTTTTTAAACATGAATGGACTCGATTGAATGAAATAATTGAGAAAATTGGACTTGCAAATGCAGGTTTTGAACCGGATCTTGTCGCCAGATCGATCCCTACATGTAGACCCGCGGGTCGACCTAGCAGAGCTTGAAGATGAATAGTGTAGAGGCGCGTGGCCACCACGCGCAACCACTTTTGGTTGTGCGTGGGGGCACGTGGAAAGGATTCTCGAGGTATGGTCAATATGACTTTTAATGTAATCAATGTAACGAACATTTTGATGTAGATTTCAAGGCGATCAGACACTGTCAGTATAATTTTGAGTGTCCGAAGTGTCATCATACGTTTTTAACACGTATTTGAATCCCGTAAAATGGGGGATTGGATTTTGAGTTACTTGGGATGCTAGTGACCCTTAGTGATGGTTTTTGGCAGGATTGGTGATTCCTAGAAATTGTGGAGAAGTGTACGGCTCGAAATCGAACTGTGTGGACGATGTGTGAGTGGACATTTGTTTTATAACTATGATGCATGCATAGTTAAAGGTTTAATAAGATTTATTGCATGATTTGAGTTGAAATTATTTTGATGGTAATTTGATATGATTACTTGATAATTTTACGAATTATTTAATGATTTCTCGACTTGATTTTACAGATTTGCTTGAAAACAGTATTTTGGGCTTGAGACCCTGTTGGAAATGGTTTTGACCTGGTTTTAAGTTAAAGATTATTTTTAAACATTTTGGGGGTGTAATCCCTAGATGGTTTTCATTGTGATTATGATGACTTCCCAGATGGTCGAAGCTAGGGGATTTTCTAGACGACCGGAGCTTAGGGTGATTGTTTCCTAGATAATTGAAGCTAAGGGTGTTCCCAGACGGTTGATGCTCGGGGTATTTGTGTCCCAAGCAGCCTAAGCTAAGGCAGTTCCTAGAAGACTAATGCTCGGGGTTATTATTGTATTGTGGTCATGGTGGTTGTTCCCAAACAGTCGAAGCTCGGGGTGTTTCCTAGACGGCTGATACTCGAGGGAGTCAATGATTGGGTTGGATTAGTTATGGATATTGGTGTCCATGTTTCGTATTGAGATTTGATGAAATAGATTTCGGGAAATGTGGGTCACGGGCTTTGATACATATTATAATTATGGGACGCACAGTTTGTGATGTGATCAGATTTGAAATTCGGTTGGCCATATTTTACTCTATGCATGCATAGTTTAAACCTGGAGGGCAAATTGTTTGATTTTTGAAATGTATTTTCAAATGAAGTATAACGACCCGGACCTGCAACAAGGGTAAAATCTGTTAGATAGATCTAGGCCTCCCGAGTACATTAGCAGACGGCATGCCGAAAACAGAGCTTGAATGGTTTCGTCCTCGGGTGAGATTATTATAGGAGCGTTTTGGTAATTTGGTTGTATGGCTATTTCAGTAATCCTTTTAGATATTTTCCTTGTGTATGGCTAAGATAGTGAAAAGTGTCACCAATCTCTTATGGAACTGTGCACCAACTTAGTGCTTTAGTGTGAGCATATATGACACTACCCACCCTCAATCTCTCGGGATTAAGGGATAAGCCATGCTCCCGTCTAACTTACGTGTGACACGAAGGTAAAACCGTCGTTCACCCTCCCTATAATACGTAAGCTGGACAAGGGATACCAGGCCAAAGTACCAAATCCACCTTCTGATGTTCCAGAGTGTGCAGAACTTACTGTGGATCGCGTATGTGATGTCTCTGTCTCTCTCTCATAACAGCCTACACCGCATCAAACCTAGAGGGTATCGAAAACAAAAAAGGCTGTGAGTGGAAAAAAAAAATAATAGGTTCATAAAACATTCAAAAAAAACAATTATACCCTCCACGAAAAAATAACAATGCATGCATATAAAAACCATCTCAAAAAACCATTTCATTTCCAAGATATGAAAATCATTTCTGAAAACCATAAATCAGAATCAAGTACGGGCACTCAGCCCAAAATCCATAAAATCCAAATCATCCGGGCCACAGCCCAAAACATCTGAAAACCAGTGAAAAAACCAACCAAAAATCATAATCAATCAATCTGCTGGATCTCAAGCGCGCCGAGTCTTTAAACTCAAAACACATGCGCATCATCAAGCCTTCCTGGGATATCAACGAGTCTTTAAACTCAAAACACAAATCAACAGGCCTCGGGGGATATCACAATAACCGAGTCTTTAAACTCAAAACATATCAATCCATGGACCTCCCCCGTCATCAATCAACCGAGTCATTAAACTCAAAACTAGATCCAACCATATCCGGGTCTTTAAACCCAAAACCAAGTAAAAATCATATAAAATCCAAAAATCCATCGAAAATCAAATTCCAAAACCAAATCTAAAATCCTCATTTGAAATCTGGAAATCACATCCATAATCTATTTTTAAATCCCAAATCATAGTATTGAAACCATTATCAAATCATCGTATAAAACCACAATTTCGTAAAACTTGCAAAACATAAATATATCGAAATACGTGCAAAACCATAAATCACCACTATCGCAATCATAATCATATAAATCGCATATAGAAAACATATAAAACGTTTATGCATGCATTATAATTTTGAAAGCAAAATCCACTCACAGACCATTCGCGTCGTCGCCTCGATACGCGTGCAATTACGCTTTTCCGGCTAATCCGCTATCACCGGTTTTCCTGAACCTGTCCAAATCCCATAATAAGGTCACTAAATACTTCAAAATACCTCTACGTAATTTTCCCAATTTTTTAACTATTTTTAACCTAGCCTTTTAACCTTCGAACATCCCGAAACATATAGAGACGATGTCCGATCGACTCCAAACTAGTCTCAAAATGTTTGTTACATCGAATAATTTAAAAGTTGTGTTGAAACCTTCCTCAAAAGATGTATCGCGCGCCCCCATGCGCCTCCCAAAGAGGCTGCGCATGGGCCTCACGCGCCAGCACAGGTTGTCTTCAACCTTGCGGGAACAGGGTTCAGACCGGTCCAGACCTGAACCGGCGTGGGCAGTGTCTAGCCATTTCTAGTCTGATTTCAGTTCTAAATAATCCAATAGTTTCGTCCTTTCAATTCTAATTGGTTCACATGTTCAAAACTTGAAATTAAAGTCAGAAATATACCTCCCCGATCGACGATCGACTTCCTGTTTTTCCTCCTATCTGTTTTCACGACTCCGGCCATATCAAGCCACTTTTCCAGTCCCTATAGCTCCCTTTTTACTTCCACAAAAACACCTAATTCACCAAATCGATGAATAATGACTTGAAATCCAAGTACCATTTTCAAACCAAAAACAGGACAGTGACGGTTTCAGCTCATACCTTTACCGTCGAGCTCCGTCGTGGTCTCCGTCGTCAACATCTCACCTCCCTCTCACTTTTTCATTCCGAAATCAGGGGCAAGAAACATGTTTGAGAGTGAATGGCTCATTTGTTCTTCACGGGCACGGGTCCCTGTTCTTGTTTCCACGGCCACCGTCGTGGACGACCCTCCACGGTGGCACCGCCACCTTCCCCATCATCTAGCTCCTAAATTGCCTTCACACATCACTCACAGGTACTCACCAACGGTTGAGGGGTTCACTGGGGTTGGTTCACACGATCAAACTCTGTTTTTTGACTAAAACCCTTGCAACCATTTGTTTTTAAAACAAATAAGGTGGTGAGGAAACCTTCCACAACCATCCAGAGAGGGCCGGGTGTCCCAATCTTTGTGGACACCACTTCTAATGCAGCCAAGTGTCACTGGGCACAGATCTCTAGGCAGCAAAAGACCGAATTGCCATTTGTCATACAAATTAACATTTTGCCCCTCACGTATCTAAACTCGTAACTGAACCATCTGAAGTCCAATGACAGCGTACCGCTTGTCGTTGTACTCAGGAAATCGAGACCTACCTAATGGTCCTCAAAATTTGTGACAAATCCATGTCGTATGAAAAGTCAACAGTTTGCCCCTTTTCAACCAAATTACCAAAATACCAGCAAACTTCCGAACATCACAAATTCTTCATCGAATGTGGGAATTGGACGTGCCACCTGTCTACGGACTCGTGACGTCCCGCACTACGTCACAGTCATCAACCAAAGTCCGTTGGACCGCCCGAACTAAAAGTCAACATTTTGCCCATTCTAGGGGCAAAACTGTCATTTCGCACCGTCCGTCCGAAAGTACCCAACTAATCATTGATTCACTTCACTAATCCGTCATTAATCACTAATCGAATCCCGAAGACTGGAACGGTTCATTACAATCTCCCCCTTAAAAGAATTTTGTCCCTGAAATTTCGAATCTTGTACTTCTGCAACGAACTGGGGGAAACCAACTAATCTCACACCTGGGTTTCCTATCCGCTGCCAATCAGACCTAATCCTGATGTTTTCCAATGTATCGCTACCAAGTGAACCAACTCAACCAACTTTCTGTCCATCTGATGATCATCGCAGTCGCACCGAGGTCAGCACATTTTCAACTCGTACCCGCGGCACCTCTCGCACTAGCCGACACTCACGGCGCAACTCTTACTAGGTACGTCACAACACCACTTCTACCAGTTACATCAATCTCGACTCTTTCTCGCGGCAAGCGTACCTTGCACCAACGTCTTAGTACATCGTGCGAGTCGGCCGTCAACAAGCACAAATCTCACCTCGTAAAACAAGTCTCAATACGGCATCTACCAGCCTCGGTACTCCTATTCATCAATAACCGTTCAACGTTCCTTACTCCTTCCGTCAGCGATCCACACCGACCTCACTGGAGTCACAACGTACTCGCTCACTCCGAACAACTCAACCAATCATCTCACTGGTGGTTTTACTAACTACCAACACCATCAACCTGTGGGAACATCATCCACATCCCACACTACCTCTCTGTAACTGGACCCTATCACAAACCTGTTAAACCGTGATCACACATGTAACGACCCGTCCCGGAATTCGAGATTAGATTACGGACTAATCATGATTAGCAGGGTTAATCGGTGATTGGTTGGGCGAACTCGGACGAACGGTGCAAAATGACCGTTTTGCCCCTAGTCGTGGGCAAAACGTTGACTTTTATTCGGACGATCAAATGGACTTTGACCAATGCCCGTGACGTAGGTTGGGACGTCACGAGTTCATAGACAGGTGGCACGTTCGATTCCGACGTTCGTGGTGGAAGTTATGATGTACGAAAGTTCAAGGGCACCTTCGTAATTTGGACGAAATAAGGGGAAATGTTGACTTTTTGATCGGGTGGTCCGATGGTCGAGGACCGAGGACCGTTAGGAAGGTCTCGATGCCCTGAGTTCGTAGACAGGCGGCACGCATCAATCGGAGTCCGAATGACCGAGTTACGGGTCGGGATGCGTGAGGGGCATGTTGGTAATTTTCTGCACAAGGGCAGAATGGTAATTTCGCGGGGGCTGCTTGCACGGGCACTGTAGCACCGTGAATGGGGAAACATGACCAGTGCACGGAGGCATTGTTTAAGCTTGAAATTGGAAGTGGGGTATGGTTTATTGTGCTAATTAATTGTTAATGGACTGTGGTCAGTGCGTGGGAAGCATGGACAGAGCACGAATGAGATTAAATATGGTTTCGGGTTGTTTACGGGAAGCATTTTCCAGTGGGGCTGAAGATGTCTCCCACGGGTTGCTGTCGATTGTGAGCCGTTAGTTGGGTGCCTGGTGAGGGTTAGGACCATTCTGGGTCGAGTTCGAAGTGAGGGCAGAGTGTTGTTGAGAGGAAATCGAGTTCGGAGGAAAAATGGAAATTGGAGGGAAAATTCTCAGTTTAATTTCTGAGAGGAATTGGACCAAACCATGGACGGCTTGAGGCTTCTGGGAGGAATTGGAACTGAACCCCATCAACTTCGAAGGAAAACTGACGCGGATTGGACTGGAACTGAGGTTCCAGATTCTGGAAAATCGCAGAGCTGTGGACGATCACTTCCAGGTAATGTCGTGTCCAATTGATCGCGCATTTCAGTTCCTTTTAGGCCTAGAATCCTTACTGTGAAGTTAATTTGAGTTTGATTGAGAAAACACAGTTGGGTGATCGACCCGTTTGGGTGATCACGGGTCGTGGGACTAATTTTGGGACTTTCTTGGTGAATCAGGGACATGGAACTTCGATTAGATAGTTGAAGAATGTTTTAGAATAAAAAACGGAAGGAATCGAGGTCGAATTGTTGGCTATCTAATCGGGTTGGAATCGCGGGTATCAAACCCGAATTACAGAGAAACGGGCGAGGACGGTGACTGTAGCAGTCACTGTAGCAGGCGCGTGGCTTTCACGCGCAGCCACTCACGGCGGCGCGTGGCGGCGCGTGGGCACGAATTCCGAGGTACGGTCAACACGAATTTTGTCCTATACGTTATAACGAACATTTTAGCGTTGGTTCCATGTCATTCGGATCCCGTTCGGATACTTTTCGGGATGTCCGAAGGTTTTAAGTCGGGTTTAAAAATACTAAAAAATTCGGGAAAATTATGGGACTTGAATAGGATGTTATTGTGGAGGTTAGTAACCCTCTAATGTGATATGAACAGGTTCGGGAGTCCCGGTGTTAGCGACGAGGCCCGGCAAGGCCAGTGGCACGCGTATCGAGGCGCTCGGTTAAATGGTCTGTGAGTGGACATTGGTTTTGATAAATCCTACGCATGCATAACTGTTTCATGATTGTGTTAATTGCTTTTATATGCTTTGATTTGGATATCGGTGAATTTATGTGGTTTCACGCATTTCGAGGCGGTTTACGGGTTTGTGCGTAAATCGAGATTTTCCGGATTTGCACTGATTTCGATGATTGTGGTTCGAATATGATTTTATGAAACAGTTACGGATTTGATAAATTAAATTCGGGCCAGGGGCGCAGTTGATTTAAGAAATCAGGACAGGGGCCCAGTTAAATTATATATGTGATTTCGGGTCAGGGACCCTAAAATGGAATTGAATAAATGATTTCGGATTTAATAATCAAATAATTGGACTTATGACGGTTTTATGGAAATTCAGGGCAGGGCCCTTGTGATATTTTGGAAATGAATAATAAAATGTGTTCCATAAAACCATCTCGATACGAGGATATATATTGGTCTCCTCCAGGTGTCTGGGACACTGGGGAAGTCACGGTGCATTGCCTGCGAGGGGTCATTGTACGGAGCGGCCGGACCGTATAGTGACTCAGGAGCAGGATTGCTATGATCAGACGTCTGGGACGTCCGACATCTGGGATGTCAGAGATATATGGACCCGGTGAGACCCCGGGCAGCACGCGTCGCTTAATACCGTGAGATATGACGTCTGGGACGTCAAGCGTCTGGGACGCTAGGCATTTGGGATGCCGGAGATGGTAAAGTAATAAACACGTGCCACTGGATTTATTAAATAACTTTCGGATTGATTTTTGGATTGAAACTATGTTTGCGGTTTCCGGGCTAAGGCCCAAAGGGTTATTTCAAATAAATATTTGATTATTGGTTTTTGATGCATGCATATGTTTTTTTTTACTGAGGGGCATAAATGTCTTATAAAATGTATTTTACAAACTTGTTTATTTTCGTCCACTCACAGCTTTTGGTTTTTAATTCCCTTCAGGTTGAGCGTGGATGCGACTGTAGCAGGGGACCGGGACACTGCATGCCTCCTCCATCGATCCTTGCGCACTCTGGATACCCGTAGAGGCAGCGGCGTTGGGTTATCCCTTGTCTGACACTTCGTGTCAGACGGGAGCACGTCACATCCTGTGGTAATCTCGGGGGGATTGGGATGGGTCGTGTCAGCTTGGTATCAGAGCAGGGTTGCTCTTTTGTGCGCGCAGGTCGAGGATGTGGTGTCCCTTGTTGGCTGCAGTTCGTCATCAACCTGATAGTTAGGGTAGTCGGATGGATGGTTGGCGGGATTGGATCCCGGTCAGTGGATAGTGTGCGGTTGGCCTGATACGCCGTGCATTAATGCGATTCAACCCAAGCGGGGTTGTGTACAATGAACTCGTAATGTGGGACCGTAGGTTCGGTCATATGGTAATGGATTGTGGTGCTGCTTGGCACAACTGGGTTCGAGAAACCCCATTTGAGTGGTAATTTTGGGAAATGCAAAACTCGGTTAAGTAATGGTCTAAATTATGGACCCTGGTAGTATTGGCTAGTGTACAGGGTGTTGGTGCATCGGAATTGGCCGATGACCTTCGTGGTGGAACCCACGATGAATTGATGATTGGGTTGGATTTGACGTCTATACGATGTCGGGACCGCGGGGCCGGTCATGTTGTGGATTTTACTGCAAAAGGCAGTTGGGTTCGGTGGAACCCTAGGGAGTGACTGTGAAACCCTAAGTTATAATTGATGGACTTGGAAAGGTGAACTTTAAATGAGAACTTGTGCTGCGATGAGCGGCTGAGGTCGTGGATGACCATGTGGATAACTCTAATGAGTCTAGTCGGGGTTTTGGGATTCGATCCACGGGTACGATTACGGGATAAGATGTGGAATTACGTGTTGGATCGAATAATAGTGTGAGGTGTGGATACGGATCTCGACAGCGATGACTGTTGGTCGACAGTTGTGTCGAGATGACTAGCTACCGAGGGTGTTTAGTGTGGTTTAACACTTGAGGATCGGGGGACGTTCAGGGAACGTTCATTATACTGATGTGTGGATGGTCAAATTGGGGGTACCCATAGTTGGGAGGTACGAGTGTTGATACGGGATCGTCGTTCGGTATGAACGGAGATCCAGGGTATCAACTTTGCACATTGTTGCTAGTGTGGGCGTTCGTGTGCGAGTGTGGATGTTTGGATGCCTGTGTGCTGAGGCAAGTGTTGATGATACTAGCATTGGTGGTGGTGTTGGTGATTGAGATTGTGGTGAGCCACGAGATGGGATGTGACTCTGTCCTGATGGACATATGATCGGTAACTGCGACTCAGTGGTGGTTGAGTCATGGACTGGATAGGATCTAGTGCAGGTTGTGAGGTGTTGGGATAGGGTCCCAACAGTGTCGAGACGACAAGTGATGGGTGGATATAACGGTATGTTGAGACAGGAGGAATCTAGGGATGATGTTCCCTATGCCATGAGAATTGGTAGATTTGGGGGGTTGTTGTCAACTCCGAGATTGGTATGTTTGGGTGTTGTTGATATCCTCAGAAAGTGCATGGAAATGACTGGAATTGGAAAAGACGAGGAAAACCATTGGTGGTATAGATGTGAGATTTTGTGATTATGAATCACTTGGAACCTGAGGGTTGAATCCGTAAAGGTTGAGATGTGAGGTGAAGGCGGTAATGTATGCACGTTCCAAAAATAGTGGAGTGATTCCTGTTCGGAATCGGGACGTGGGCATAAATGGTTATTGTCGAACGTGAGGTCTGAGTATTGGATTGATTGCGGACACGTGGTTGTCCAAGTGAGTTGAGGACGTTATAGGTCCAGTGGTTGGACTTGACATCTCATTGGGAGTATGTCTGTTCCCAATAGGGTTGGAACGTTGGTTTCGAGAAGAGTTGTGATTGCGGACGAGAGGAGTGCTCGTTTTCGCATTGGTAATAGGTACTTTGAAGTCATTAGGTTTGACTTCTTATTTTCTTCCCTGGCAGACGCTATTGTGGTTATCGGTATGTTGAGTGTGTATGGGTTGGTGGACCCATGTGTGGTCTGGGTCACCAGGTGGAGTTGCATAATTCAAAGTTGGGTAAATGAGATTTCTCATGTTCCGCTTGGTAGCAAACGGTGTTGGATCACTTGGTATGGTGAGTGCTGTGAGTTGTGTTTGCACTCACATAGGATGGATGATGATTTCATGTATTTGGCTTATCCTTGATCTTCCTGGGTGGAACGACAAGGTTCGAGACGAAGTAATTGGGTGTGACCCACAATGTTGTTGTGTCCCATGGTAAATGTATGATTGTATGTGGAAATAATTGGAGAAGTGTTGTGTGGTGGACAAGGACTCTTGGGGGTGCGGGACCCTACGATCGGATTCCAGGTGGATTCCTAGCCACGTGAGCGTGTGTGGATCCGAGACGGATCTGGATTGTAATGGTTATTGAACATGGTGACGATTTGGGATCGTAATGGTACCCGTCTGGTGACGTCGTGATGGATTTGAATTGTGACCGTTTGGGTGGGGTTAGGTGAAGAGCTTATCGCTCTGTCACATGTTTGGATACGGGAATAATTGGACTGAACTTCTTCTCGAAGTTAATCAGTACTCGAGTGTGTTGGAATGCTTACGCAATGACTCGAGGATTTGACCTGTGAGTGTGTGGTTTTTCCACGAGGTCTAGTTGGTCAGTTTTGAGATATGTGGATGTTGGGATTGGCTTCCCTATGAAGTCAATCGAATGGATTGAACAGGTAACCGATAGGTTCGGTTTTGGTGCGTCTGGGTAGACGTGGTTGAGATTTCGGGTTTTGGAATCGAATTTCTGGGTGACGATTCAGGATTCGATTTCGGAACTTGAAACTGGATTTCTGGATTTGGGTACGGAATGATTATCCCAGATGCTAGCTTACGGAATAATGATTTCGGATTCAGATTCGGAAATGGGTTAAGGTATGATGTTTGGGTTTGGATCCGGGATTTCTTATGAAATTGTGGATTCGAACTCGGATTTGGATTTGGGACTGGGTGTTGAGTTGAGTTGAACGATTTGTCTAGTCTAGGACTGGACAAGAGAACCCCAATATCGGATTATGATTGACTGTGGGCCATGTAGTGGGCTTATTGGCGGATGGACGTACGTATCCTATACGGTGTACGAGGATCGGTACTGGACGGACCGAGTGGTATCTGGTGACGGTACATGTGAGGAACCAGTGGTGTATGGTTTTGCGTGTGGTGGTCGGCTTAGTTCCGACACCATTGGATTTGGTGGTGGGTGTGAACTGGACATTGAATACTATGCACTGGGCAGAGTTATTTTTGTTGGGTTCTGTAATTTTGTGAGCAGGCGCTCTTAACCACGGATGGCTAGTGAACCCCAGTGTGGAGATGTGCGATCACTGATTGGCTAGTATTCAATGTGTGTCAGTTACACCACCTGATTGAGTATGATGACGGTATACGTACACTCTGGATGAGTGAGTTGGTGACTGCGTCACTACGTGTGGCCATGCGTGATGTTATCACGCCGAGATAATTCCAGCGTTATGATCCACTGAGGGAATTGAAAGTTATGGACGTGAGATGGATATATGTCGCAGGATTGGGTTGCCCTGCGAGATGAGATCATATGGTTGATCTTACGCTACTTGAGCGAGTGGCAGTATGAGGTGTTGTCACCGATTGGCTGATGGTTGGAGCGTTATCGGAGTGGTAAAGCTTAGTGGGGACAGTTTGACTGGTCGCGTCAGCATGGACTGACAGGTGTGTTTTGGTGACTCCCAGGGGGGAGCAGATGTCAGATATATTAATGATTGGGAATGAACCGACTAGCTGAAGGACTCAGCTAAATGGTGATTTTGACAAGCAATATTAACTGGAATCAGGTGATCTATTTCACTCGCGGTATTCGAGTGTGGTTGGTACGGTGGGAGACCGTGATGGGGCGTCTGAGTACAGGCAAGTTTGGTGGGTGTACAAGTGTACACAGGTGTGCGATCGAAATGTTTTCCACGAGATGGATATGGAATAAGGATATTTGGTAATTTCGAGGACGAAATTATTTAAGGGGGGAAGGTTGTAACGACCTGTCCCGGAATTCGGGATTAGATTACGGACTAATCATGATTAGCAGGGTTAATCGGTGATTGGTTGGGCGAACTCGGACGAACGGTGCAAAATGACTGTTTTGCCCCTAGTCGTGGGCAAAACGTTGACTTTTATTCGGACGGTCAAATGGACTTTGACCAATGCCCGTGACGTAGGTTGGGACGTCACGAGTTCATAGACAGGTGGCACGTTCGATTCCGACGTTCGTGGTGGAAGTTATGATGTACGGAAGTTCAAGGGCACTTTCGTAATTTGGACGAAATAAGGGGAAATGTTGACTTTTTGATCGGGTGGTCCGATGGTCAAGAACCGAGGACCGTTAGGAAGGTCTCGATGCCCTGAGTTCGTAGACAGGCGGCACGCATCAATCGGAGTCCGAATGACCGAGTTACGGGTCGAGATGCGTGAGGGGCATGTTGGTAATTTTCTGCACAAGGGCAGAATGGTAATTTCGCGGGGGCTGCTTGCACGGGCACTGTAGCACCGTGAATGGGGAAACACGACCAGTGCACGGAGGCATTGTTTAAGCTTGAAATTGGAAGTGGGGTATGGTTTATTGTGATAATTAATTGTTAATGGACTGTGGTCAGTGCGTGGGAAGCATGGACAGAGCACGAATGAGATTAAATATGGTTTCGGGTTGTTTACGGGAAGCATTTTCCAGTGGGGCTGAAGATGTCTCCCACGGGTTGCTGTCGATTGTGAGCCGTTAGTTGGGTGCCTGGTAAGGGTTAGGACCATTCTGGGTCGAGTTCGAAGTGAGGGCAGAGTGTTGTTGAGAGGAAATTATTGGTTTTTGATGCATGCATATGTTTTTTTTTTACTGAGGGGCATAAATGTCTTATAAAATGTATTTTACGAACTTGTTTATTTTCGTCCACTCACAGCTTTTGGTTTTTAATGCCCTTCAGGTTGAGCGCGGATGCGACTGCAGCAGGGGACCGGGACACTGCATGCCTCCTCCATCGATCCTTGCGCACTCTGGATACCCGTAGGGGCAGCGGCGTTGGGTTATCCCTTGTCTGACACTTCGTGTCAGACGGGAGCACGTCACATCCTGTGGTAATCCCGGGGGGATTGGGATGGGTCGTGTCAACACATCTCTTCGTCAGGGTCCCACCAGCCACTCATGGCTCTGAGCATCCAGCTCACATCAACACTGAATCATGCCATAACTAATCAGATCACTCAGGATCACCCTGATTCAGTCCACATCTCCACCAGGAAATTGCATCGGAACAACTCTGATTCAGCAAGACAACCAATAACATACCTCGGCACCAACCCAATCACCAACACCTCTACCAGAATATCATGATGCACATCCATTCACATCTGAATGGTTCCAACCATTGAATAACCTGTACGCACCGATTACAAGTACATGCACCAAACATATGCAACAATAACCCTACAAAACTTTTGAATCAAACAGAGATATTTTAGAATACCTCGATCACAGCGATCGTAGAGTACATCCTCAAGCACTTCCAATGACATCAACGTGCATCACCCAACCATCACAGTGTCTCTCCGGCGCACACAAAACATCCTCATATCCACACGAATTTCCACTTGACGCACTTCACTTTTGAAGTCTAGCGGTCTATTCCTACCAACTCAAGTCCATTCCGAGTCTCCAGGTCTCCTGGGTCTCCCGACCAATAACAAATCCAATCACATCTCAATTACGTACACAGGGTAGACCCAGCACCAGATCTAAGTCCAATACCCATACGTATGTGAAACGGACCACACGCGTCCTGCACAACTCCAGGATGGTCAAGATATCTAGCCACTTCCACTTTTGCAAGACAGAACAATCTTCTCAGTTGCACGTCCAACATATCTGACCTCTTCTTGCATACAATCCTCCTGATCCACAACAACTCAATCCTGATCCACAAATGATCAGACCACCGCATCGGATCAAAGCGATAAAGAATTCCACACGTCTCAAGACACGTCTAGATTGTGGGTTCTCTTCAATAACCTTATATCGATCAGTTATAGTCACTTCTTTCATTATAACTTAGTCTCTTTCTTTCGTCACCATGCTACAGAACTCACAATGATCCACAACCATGACATCACAAGTCATCCTATCTTAATCCAACTTAACAAAATCCCATGACACTCGCCACACATGCCAAACATGGTGTCTCCAAGTACTCTCTCTACTCTTGAACACATCCACACGTGTCCACAATTAGGAGGGGTCATACGTGTCCAGCAATAAGTCTCCTAACCAACTCCAAGGTATCCATCACTCAATATCTAACACCGACTCGGAATCAACACAACATCTCATGATTCCGAGATTCCAACCATGTTGGAAGTATATCCCTCTTTTCAACCGTGGGACTTCATCCCCAACAAGTATATCATCACCGGACTAACCGTCCAACGTCAAATCCTCTATTACTACACTCAGGAAATCCACAATTCCTACAGACCACAACCACGTGTCTGTAACCAAGCCAACCCACCGACCAACTCGCCTGTTGGTTATCACCGTTTATGCACATCCAAAAGGATGTCAATCATCACGTATCCTGCTTCTTTCTTATCAACCTTTCCGAGGTTCAACTTCGAGCATTACTAAAGTATGAGTCACCAACTCTCGAGATCATCAACCGTCAACCACTAACCTCGGACTCCGTTGTCACTGCCCTCAGAGTCGTCAATCAAGTACCAGCCTCGGCATCACCAAATGCCGACACACTCCAACACAGTCAACATCTGCTGGCTCATTCGTCGCCTTCTGCGGTATCCATGAAAATCAAACTCACTCATGGTCAACTTGACCATACCAACCTAGCCTAATCCAACATGACGCATAGGCTCACTGTGCTTCCGATGCGCTACTTTGATCAAACTGATGGTATCCTAACCGTTCGTCATGAAACATGACCTGCCCATGGTCATCGCATCTCCCAGCTAGGTTAGTGGTTCCTACCGGACACCGGCACCTCACGACTAGCCACAACCTCAACTCACAATGTGCCCATCCTACCCTTCGCAAGCATCCCAGCTCATGGCACATCATTTCCTATCTCGGGGTCACAACACACTACTCCCGACTTTCAGTTCCAACCGAGCCAAAACCCTCAATCTAAGCTCGGGTCGGGGAAATTGACCTCCTTCAACGTTATTTCTTATCCCTTTTACTTATCTTTTGATTATAATCATTCAAACAATAGGAGAAATGATCTCTTTTGTAAAGTTTGTGCAGATTGCTTAGTTGAGGTTTAAATCATGTTTTGCAATGAAATGTGATCTTTCCAAGGCTAAATCTTTAAGGACTAATCAAGGACTCATCAAGGACTCATAAAGGGCCTCATCATCTCCCATTTACAAGACCAAGATCCACCAAGACCCTAAAAGTCACGGCCTAGCCCCTAGAAGCCCACAAAATGCGGTTAAGAGTGTTGTAGGGGGTTTACTTGTGCATCAAGCAACTTTGGACGAATTTTCCTACCTTTCTCAATGAAGAATGACATGAATTGGCTTGGATAAGAAAACTTAATTATATTCCTAATCAGATCTTGAAATTAAAGAGGCAAAAAACAAGGAAAATGAAGTTTCTTGGAAATTAAGAAACCATCTTGTACATGGCTAGGGTTAATTAACTTCCCTTGCAACGACCCGTCCCAAATTCCGAGATTAGATTAGTGACTAATCACGATTAGTGTGGTTAATCGGAGATTAGTAGGGCGAAATCGGACGAACGATGCGAAATGACCGTTTTGCCCCTAGTGGTGGCAAAACGTTGACTTTTCAATCGGGCGGTCAAATGGACTTTGACCGATGACCGTGAAGTAGTTCGTGACGTCACGAGTTCATAGACAGGTGGCACGTTCAATTCCGACGTTCGAGGAAGAAGTTATGACGTTCGGAAGGTTAAGGGCATTTTGGTAATTTTGGATAAAAGGGGTCAAATATTGACTTTTTGACCGGGAGGTCCGATGGCCGAGGGTCGAAGACCGTTACGTAGATAAGGACGATACGAATCCGTAGACAGGCGGCACGTCGAATTCGGACGTTCGACGGCGAAGTTACGGTTCACGGAAGTTCCCGGTTACTATTCACGATGGCACGTTTTACGAGACAAAAGGGCAGTTTTGTCTCTAGTGGGCCCAGATATTTGTCCTGATGCCCAATGGATGAGTGACAAGTGTCACCCATCCAATGGACATCATTTCTCCTTCATGCATCTCACCTGCCTCTTCATCGATCTTTCTTCATTTTCAAACCATTTTCCCGATCCCATTCCTCTCATCTGTGCGACCCAAACATCCAACCCTCACCCTATGATCATGACAGAGAGACCAGAGGGGGAGAGGAGGACCGGTGAAGCGTGGTGGCCGGCCAGGACGAAGCCACCGTGCGCGGTGGAGACCCAAACCCGAACGGTTACCCGGTTAGGCCCAAATCTCCCATTTTGTCGATTTTTACATTATGGATAGTTTTGGTTGATTAGGGAATGTTTGTTAGATTGTTTAGGGTGTATAGAGATGGTTTTGAACGGGGGTTGACGGCTGTGAAGCCTGGGGACGAAATCGGAAAACAGGGCCGTGGGGGGTTAATTTTTAGGGATCGATTTAGAGGGTTTTAGGTTGTTTTGTTAATTGGGTTAGATAGGAAACTTGAAAATAGAAATTTAGAAATTGGAATGGAAGAAATCGGACCGAAAATGAGGGAGAAGGAGGCCTGGACCGGTTACGCCGGTCCAGTTGCAGGGGTCGGACCGGACCGGTCGGTTCGGACCGGTCTGATCGAGGTAGGAGAAGCACTGTTCACAGGCGCGTGGCTCCCACGCGCAGCCACTTCAGGCGGCGCGTGAGGGCGCGTGGTAGGGAATCTGGGGAAGGTTCCAACATGTGAAATCTTCTATTCGATGTAACGAACATTTTGGGACTGGTTTCGTGTCGATCGGATACCGTCTCGATATGTTTCGGGGCATCGGAAGGTTTAGGTTTGGGATTAAAAATAGTTAAAAATACGGGAAAATTACGGGGCTTTAGTGGGAGGTTAATTAAGTAGTTAGTAACCTTCTATTACGATTTGGACAGGTTTGGGAGTCCCGGTGACGGTGATCGGCTCGGGAAGCCGTATGGCACGCAAATCGAGGCGGCAGCTCGGACGGTCTGTGAGTGGACTTTGTTTTCTAAATTGGTGCATGCATAAATGTTTATTATATGTTTTATTACTTTTTTGAGGATGCCATGGGTGCATTTGTATGTGGTTACGTATAAGCACGTATTTCGAGGTTTCGGCCTTATACGGTGCTTATACGGGTCTGTATTTCGTTATTGACTTAAATGATTTGGTTTTGGATTTCTAAAAGGATCAACTCGGGTATGAGACCCATTTGGTTTTGTCTCGGGCATATGACGCTATTTACGACCTACGGGTCTAAATCGTGGTCGCGACGGGTGCTAGGTGCACGGCGATCGACGATACGACGCTCGCCTCCGGATTGGGATGTGTTCCTTCCGAAGAGGTCACGATGCACGATTTGTGGTCGGGCAGCCTGGAGAGGCTCGACTTCGGAGTGCTGACGGTTCAGGATAGCGATCGGTGATGAGTGCACCATGGTCTTGCGATGGTCGCGTCGGTTGATTCGTTCACGGCGACATACCAGGATTGAGGGCGGTCCTGGATGGATGGTTGCACGCATCACTATGATCGGAGTCGTGACTGACCCTTAGATATCGGGCACGGTGCCCAGTTGAGTCATATGTTCGGGCACGAGACCCAGTTACTTTATGGTTTATGATTTCGGGTCAGGGACCCTACGTGGATTTCCAAGTTCATGACGGTTTATGGGAACCAGCATGAACTCTGGAAAGGTAATTGTGGTTCATGACGGTTTATGGGGACCGGCATGAACCCTGGTTATGTTATTACGGTACATGACGGTTTATGGGAACCGGCATGTTACCTGATTATGGATATTATGGATCATGACGGTTCAGGGGAACCGGTCATGAATGTTTATGTTATGTATATATATGTTCGTCTACCTTCCTTTACTTCTATTATCTCCTCCGGGGAGAGTCGTTGGCCTGGGTGGACCCCGGAGTAGTCACAGAGCACCGACTGAGTGGAGTCACCCACCAGTTGGGTTCCTTACTCTCAGGAAGGCTATGGTTACTATTACCTCGGGTAGGGTCAGTGGTCTGCGGACATTGACCTTGACTTTGAGATGACTCGGATTGAGACCCGGGTAGCGCTGTAACAACCCGTTCCGAGAATTGGGATTAGTAGAGTGATTAAGGTGTGATTAGTAAGGTTAATCAAGGGTTAGGTGGTCCCGAGGGGTCCGGGAACTTAGAATGACGATTTTGCCCTTGGGTTGGGCAGAAATGTTGATTCGTATTTCGGGTGGTTAATTGGGGATTGACCGGTGACCGGAACGTAGTTGAGGTTGTCACGAATCCTTAGGCAGGTGGCACGCCTGATTCCGACATCCGTGGAGGAAGTTGTGATGGTCGGAAGGTCGAGGGCATTATCGTAATTTTGATAAAGTAGGGGGAATAGTTGACTTTTTGGATAATCGGGTTTTGGTAGGTTGACCTAGGATGGTTAGATAGTTCTGGTCGTCCTGAGTTCGATGACAGGCGGCACGTATTCATCGGACTTACGAGGCGAGAGTTACGGGTCTAGGAAGTTTCGGTAAAACCGTAAAAATGTGTTAAACAGAAGGGTATTTTAGTCTTTTTGGGTTTATGGGGTTTTGTGCAGAGATAAAAGAATGGACGGCTGGGATTAGGCCAGGTGGGAGTGTGTGGAGTGGATGGTGACACATGGCATGTGTGTAGAGGATTCTGGTGGAATCCTGTGCATTCACGGCCCAATTAATTGGGGTGCACCCGTGTTATGCATCCTGGTCCTTCGATACACAGAGAAACAGAGTGAGAGCTTGAGGGGAAATCGACCGATCTGGGTGCAAGGGTGAGTGATTGGTGAGTTGTGAGAGTGACAGTGAAGCAAGGAGGAGCTGCTGGTCGTGTTTTGGCAGTGCAATTGTGCACGGCGGCACGGCGGAGGTGAGGAGAAGAATTGGGGGAAACAGGGAGGCCGTGAACGTTTGGTGGTGGCTACGCCGTGAGGCGGTTCAAATCAAGACAAGGAGAGGCTGAGGAGGTTGCAGGGAGTCCAACGACCACCGTGGTAGGCGGCAGTGCGCACGGCGGAGCTGCAATCGAAGGGTAAGTCTTCCTGCTCTGTTTTCCCGTGGAATTTTATTTGGGAAGTCGTGACTCTGGGCTGAGAGTCGAGAGGATTGGAGGTTAGGGTAGTGATCAGGGAGGTCCTAGGTGTCGATTAGGGTGGTCGCCGTGACGGGGCCGTACACGGCGGAGCTCAGTCGAAGAGGGGTTTCTTTTACCCTGTTTCGGCAGTGAACTTCGAACGGTAAGTCGACGAGTTTGGGGGTGAGTCGACGGTATAGGAAGGTTGGTTTGGGTTCAGTGAGGTTCAGGGAAGCGTTTGGTGAAGCCACCGTGAAGGGTGGTGAGCTGGGTGGTCGGATCGTGAAACAGAGTTTTGGGGAGGTTTGATTTCGAGCTTGAGACGACGGGTAGGAGGCTGTGTCGAGGTGATTGGAGGATGGGGATGCTTAGAGTAAGGTTGGACGAAGCTTTAGGTGAAGAAAGGGAAGGAAATCGTGCAGGCACGGCGGAGAACCGTTGACGCCGGTTCAAGCTGTAGCCTACTGTGTTGAACCGGGTCGACGTGAGGTTGAAGGTGCACTGTAGCTGGCGCGTAGGGCCACGCGCAGCCACTTTGGGCGGCGCGTGGAGGCGCGTGCGGCGGTTCTGGGAGAAACGGTCAACATAGTTTTTGGTCTAGGAGTTGTTGTGAGTTCAATGGAATTGGTTTCGAGTCAATCGGAAGTCGTTTGAGTGTAGTTCCGCGAGGGTGAATGTGTAGGGTCCCGGGGTTTTAAGTCTTTGGTCCGGGGATTTTTGAGGGCATTTAGGTGAGTGTTCGTAGACGTACTAGTAACGTAATTTGACGGTGTTTGACAGGATCGGGATTTCCCGAGGAAGCCGAGGAACGGGCTGGACGTTCGGGACGCGAGTAGGGCTCAGTACTGTGAGTGGACCCTTTCTCTAAACTTGAACATGCATAACTGCTTTCTATAATGGGTTTATGGTTTTAATCATGAATCTATGTTTATTGAATATGAAATGATGATTTTATGTGATTGCACGGTTTTCGAGAAAAAGATGGTTTTAGCACGTTTTACGAAAAAAGGGTGATTTTGGAAAGATAAATGATTTCAATGATTTTAAGGGGATTTTGGGACATGATTTTGAAAATCAAGGTTTTGGGTCAAAGGCTTGGAAAGTGGATTTCCGGATTTGGGTTCGGAATGACGGTTCTGAATGCCGGGAAGGGCATCGGACCAGTGATTTCGGATTCGGGTTTGGATGTGGATTGGTAAATGGTTTTCAAATGGTTTTGAGATTGGATTTGCTGGATCTGGTTATTGGGTTTAAAGACTCGGATATGATTAAGGCCTGGATTGAGTTTAAAGACTCGGGAGTTTAAAGACTCGGATAGGTCCAGCAGGTTTGATCGGGACATTTATGAGTTAATGTTCATGGTTTATGATACAGTTTTCTGATACTCATGCTGTGGTTTTTCTAACTGTTTTATAGTGTTTCTGTTTCTTATGATGCAGTTTATGGTAAATTGATTTATAACTGTGTTCATAACTATTGGTTGTGCATGTGGTTTTCAAAACGGAGGGTTTAACTCGGTTTTCTTATAAAATGGTTTTTTTTTTTGAACTTTTGTATTTTCTGGTCCACTCACATTTTCTGTTTTAAATTGCCCTCCAGGTTGTGGAGCTAGCGCGGGGTCTTGACGTCGAGGCAGTGTCCAAGGCATAGAAGTGACGTGAGGGATCCTAGAAGAGTTTAAAGGCTTCTGTGTGCGTGTACTTTCTCGGTTTTTATTTTCCTTGTAATGTAGTGCTATGCTCTGTAAACGATAAGGATTTTGGGATAATACGCCATTAGGGCCTTAGCCCAAAAACCGTAACTCAAAAGCAAGTGTGGGAACTCAGCCCAAAACTGTGGAATACCACATCCAGACATACAAAACCGTGTGGGCCACCGCCCAAATCCATAAACATAATTCCAACTGAAAAACCATTTTATAGATCCATTAGTTTATATTTACCACATTACCATCTCCGGCATCCCAGATGCCTAGCGTCCCAGACGTCATATCTCACGGTATAATAAGCAACGCGTGCTGCCCGGGGTCTCTCCGGGTCCATATCTCTGATATCCCAGATGTCTGACGTCCCAAACATCTAATCATAGCAATCCTGCTCCTAAGTCACTATACGGTCTGGTAGCTCCGTACAATGACCCCTCGCAGGCAATGCACCGTGACTTCCCCAGTGTCCCAGACACCTGGAGGAGACCATCACATATCCTCGTATCAAGATGGTATATGGAAAACAATTTTATGAAATCATTTCACAACATTACAATGGGCCTTGCCTAAAATCTCCATAAAACATCACAATTCCATTTAGGGTCCCCGACCCGAAATCACATTTATTAAACATAGGGTCCCCGACCCGAAATCACATTTGTTAAACATAGGGTCCCAGACCCGAAATCACATTTATAACCCAACTGGGTCTCATGCCCGATTTTGTAAACCACTGGACCCATAGCCCGAATTCGTAAATCAACTAGGCCCCTGGCTCGATAGTATAACTCAAATGGGTCTCAGCCCGATTTCGTAACAACTGGGCCCCTTGCCCGATTTCATAAATCAACTGGGCCCCCAACCCGATTACGTAACTCAAATAGACTCCAAGTCCGAGGTTTTCAAAACAATTGGACCTCAAGCCCGAGTTCATCTTTCCAATTTCAAACCCATTTCATCATATTATTCATGAAACCACAAGCACGTAAAACCACAATAAAACCGTCAGCCTCGATATACGTGCAATACGGAAAACATCTCGAAATACGTGCAACATACCCAAAATCAATAATCACAATCACCATCATAGACATCATGTGTATAAAACATATAAAACCATTAAGAATGCATAGAATTTATAAAACCAAAGTCCACTCACAGACCGTTCAACGATACGCCTCGATATACGTGCCATATGCCTTCCCGGGCCACACCACTATCACCGGGACTCCCAATCCTGTCCAAATCACATTAGAGGGTCACTAACCTCTTCATTAACCTCCTATTAAAGTCCCCGTTATTTTGCTCGAATTTTTAACTATTTTTAAACTAGATTTAAAACCTTTGGACGTCCCGAACAATATCGAAACGGTGTCCAATCGACACGAAACCAATCCCAAAATGTTCGTTACATTAAATAGGACAGAAGTCATGTTGACCTCACCTCGAGATTCGTGTCCACGCGCTGTCACGCGCCGCCGTAAGTAGCTGCGCGTGAAACCCACGTGCCTGCTACAGTGTCATCGTCCCAACCCGTTTCTCTAGTAAACGGATCCTGTTGGCCCGCGAGACGACCTGACTAGCTTTCTGTCAATTTAGCCTTAATCCTTTCAATTGATCATTCAAATAGATTCGTTTTAAGTCCAATTACAGGTCTGTACACTTAAGTTTACCAAAACTTACCTTAAATCCAACGATTCAACGATGAACATCGAAGAACACCTGGGCACTGTTCGTCCTTCGAAATTCATCAATGTCGTCTGATTTCTTCCAATTGATTCACCCAGAAGCATCAATGGACCATGAGAAACTATTTCCCCACTTCAATTTCATCGTTTGATCACTCAAATATCACGACTCAACCTCGAACTTTGATTACTGTTACCAGGCCCGTTCAGAGCCAATTGGGCCTCTATTTCCTTCGTTCTTAATGTGGATCGACTTGTCACAACCTCAGGAAGCTAAAGGAAGCTTCAATTTCGATCCTCAAGGCTCATCTCTCAACATTCAAATTTTCCCCCCAAAATTTCTAAATTTTCGATTTCCAGTTCCCAGCTCTCTCTCAGTCCCTGTGTTTCCCTACTTAATTCTGTCTCTCAAAACACTCAATTTTCTCCTCAAAACCGTTTGTGGAAGGGAGTTCAATTCTCTCAATTTCTGCTTCCAATTGTTCACGGTTTGAAGACAAAGAAGATGATTAATAGAGAATTAAAATGATTAAGTGTAATTAATAAATAATAGAACATAATGATGATGTTTTCCCCAAAACATGGAGCTGATTCTTGGCCTTAAAACAAAGGATGGGTGACACTTGTCACTCATCCAGGTGTGCTCAATCATCAGTCACTATTCACAATAAAATAATATTTTAATCGAAATCCTGGTTTGTTCGGTTAATCGATTTTGTTCCCGTGACCATAACTTCGTCGTCGAATCTCCGATTTCGGCATGCCGCCTATCATTGGATTCGTATCGAATCAACCTACGTAACGGTCTGTGGCCCTCGTCCATTGGACTTCCCGGGTCAAAAGTCAACATTTGACCCCTTTTCCGCCAAATTACCAAAATACCCCTCGACTTCCGAACGTCATAACTTCTTCCTCAAATGTCGGAATCGAACGTGCCACCTTTCTATGAACTCGTGATGTCCTGAACTACGTCACGGTCATCGGTCAAAGTCCGTTTGACTGTCCGATGAAAAAGTCAACATTTTACCCACGACTAGGGGCAAAACGGTCATTTTGCATCGTTCGTCCGATTTCACCCAACTAATCACCGATCAACCTCACTAATCATGATTAGTTAATAATCTAATCCCGGAATTCGGGACGGGTCGTTACACATAATCATAGAAATAGTTATGCATGCATTAAATTTTAGAAAGCAAGTCCACTCACACACCGTCCATATCGCTCATTTTTCGAGCTGCACGTATTTCCGTAATTTCCGACATTTTCCAGGAATCTCGAATCCTATCCGAAATCATTCTTCAGGGTCTCTAAGGACTCAAATAACAACATACTAATTTCCCAAAAAATTTCAGGAATTAAATATTAATTAAAAACGTAACATAAACCTTCAGACCCTCGAAACAATATCGAAACGGTATCTGATTAACTCGAAACAGACGCCAAAATGTTCGTTACGTTAAAAGGAACAAGTTTCATGTTGAGCTCACCTCGAGAATCGAGCCCACGCGGCCTCACGCGCCGCCCCAAGCGGCTGCGCGTGCGAGCCACGCGCTGCTACAGTACCGGGTACTGTTCATCGTCTCCGCCCGATTGACTGGTAAACGGGTCCGGTTGCCCGCGACTTGACCCGGATGAGTTCCTGTCAATTTCAATTCCTTTCCTTCAATTGATCCAGTCAAAAGCAGTGTTAAGAAGTTAATTATGGTTTTGTAATTCCAATTCCATGATAACTTACCTCCATAAATCAATTCGAACTTGAATTCGCGAAGAACAGCCGAACACTGTTCAATCATCAAGGTCTATCAATTCCCAACGTTTTTCTTCAATTGATTAAACCAAAAGCTTCGTAGGATCATCAGAAACTTTTCTTCGACCTGAATTGCATCGTCTAACCCCTCCAATCATCTGAACTCCACCTCGAATTTTTCCAGAAACTGAAACTCCAGTTCGAGGTCATAACACGATCAATTTCCTTCGATTTTTGCGTGGTTGCAGTTGACACAAGCTCATGAAGCTGTTTTTAATCTCTGTTTGGGCCCTCTCAACTCACAAATTAAACTCGAATTTTTCCCTCCATTTTTCAGTTTTCACGATTTGGTTTCTCTCTGGTTTTTCTCGGTTCTTTCCTCTCCAAATGATCTTCTCAACTCACTCTACCCTCTCTATTTTCAATCCGTCCTTCACAACAACCTAAGGGAATCTCAGTCCCTCTGTGTCTCTGTTTCCCGCAAAGGACCCAAAACCATTACACAATGCACCTGTGCCCTGTTCTTCCACAGCACACTCACTTTGTTTAAGTTTCCCACTACAAACACTTGTGCCACTAATCCATCCTTTATTAGTGACAATTGTCACTTTATTGGTTAAACAATTTACCAACAAACCATCACGGCTGATTTCAAACAGCACCCTCAAAATTACCATTTTACCCCTCCTTCACATAATTACCAAAATGCACTTCCTCGTTCTAGAATCGTACTTTTTTGTCCGAGGTCCGTTTTCAGCGTGCCGCCTGTCTACGGACTCAGGGCGTCGAGACCTACCTAATGGTCTTCAAATTATGTGAAAAGTCCATGTCGTTTGAAAAGTCAACAAATTGCCCCTTCTTAACCAAATTACCGAATTACCCTTGAACTTCCGAACATCATAACTTTCTCCTTGAATGTCAGAATCGGACGTGCCACCTGTCTATGAACTCGTGACGTCCCGAACTACGTCACAGTCACCGGTCAAAGTCCGTTTGACCGCTCAAACCAAAATTCAACCATTTGCCCGATTCTAGGGGAAAAATCGTCATTTTCTTCAAATGTTTCCAAATTTTCCTTTTTCGAATGTCTGGGTCATTACATAAATGTGTGGGGTGAGCCTTAGTCGGACCCTTGCATGGGCACTTAATTCAGATACATGCATAATTAATCTAATCAACGAAATCTAAGGAGAACTATAATTGGTAAAGGTGGATAACATGTCCTAATTCGTCCTAATCATCCAATCAACTTTCAAATCATGTTTTTCATCATTTTGCATTTGTTTTCATCACTCAATTTTGTTCAAATCATCACTCAAAACCCCCCAACGTTTTTGTACTTTTTCTCACGTTGTTTCATTCCAAACTAGGTGGATTCACATTGAACAAGTCCTCGAGGGATCGACCTTTGCAAACCTACTATACTCGTCATACGATTTTGTGCACTTGCAAAGTATTACATTTGGAGTTATCATTCATAATTTCTTGCTTGGTAAATCTTCTATCAAGTTTTTGGCTTCGTTGTCAGGGACTTGTCCCTCAACGGTGTCCATATAGTTTGGAATTATTTAACTTGGTTGGTTTATTTGTTTTTCAGGTACTAGTTCAAGTCACGCGGCTCCTCAATGGAGGGAACAACTCACGGCCCCACTTGTTCTTCCCGAAACTCTTCAATTCACGGCAGCCCCCCACCAAGCCCCCATGGACAACCCACAATAATGTGCTCTTGTCCCTCCTCCTTCCCCTCCTTCGGGAGTTCGCAGCCCCTCATGTGCCCGAAGATCACTTCCCCATTTTCTTTCCTGCAAGCACCGTTGAGAACTTTGAGCTTAAATCTGGGATCATTCACATGTTGCCTACGTTTGATGGACTCTTTGGAGCAAACCCTCACCTGCATATCCAAGACTTTCTCCAAGTTTGTTCTACTCTTCGTACCAATGGGATGACTGAAAATGAAATTAGGTTGAGGTTGTTTTACTTTTCACTTAAGGATAGGGCTAAAGCTTGGTTTCATTCACTTGCACCCGCCTCTATTCATACATGGTCAGAATTGTCTCCTTTATTCCTCACCCAATACTACCCCATTGAGAAAACTAATGAGTTTAAGGCTAAGATTATGAACCCTAGACAGCTCCAAGATGAAGCCTTTTATGAGTATTGGGAAAGGTATAATGAGATGCTTTGTGCTTGTCCCCATCACAACATTGAGGATCATCACCTCATGATGTGGTTTTATGGAGGTCTTAGTTATGGGGATCGTACTATGGTGAATTCCCTATCTCAAGGTATCTTAGATGGCACAGCAACCGAGGCCCGAATTGCATTTGAGAAGATAGCTCAAAGAGAGAAACAGTTTAGTTACCGAGGCCACTCATCTAGGTCCATGGTAGAGAATATGGACAAAGATGGATCCATTGCTGAACTCACGGCTTTGTTAAAGCAATTGTGCAGGGATAAGGTTAAGAATACCCTGGTTTGTGAGGTGTGTTCAGTCCAAGGACACTCTTCAGATGAGTGCACACAAGTGAGTGAAGCCAACTATGTTGGCCAGTACAATGCTTCAAGGCCCCGGAATGATCCTTTTTCGAACTCTTACAATCCGGGATGGAAGAACCATCCGAATTTCAGGTGGAACAACAACCAATCCATGGCTAACCCCTTGCCACCCCCTGGATTCCAGAAACCTCACGTTGTTGCCCCTTCTATGCAGCCCCAAGGTACATCCTCAACTCAAGGTTCAACCGGTAAGTCATGGGAGGATGCACTTGAAACTATGGCACAGCACACTAATGCTTGCATGAATGAATCTCGGACTCACCAAGCAGCAACCAATGCCTTCATGAATGAGACTAAACATGCCATTACTAACTTGGAGAGGCAACTGGGGCAAATTTCCAATCAACTCAACCAAAGAGAGCCCGGTAAGTTCCCTAGTCAAGTTATGGTGAATCCGAAGGGTCCCCATGGACCAACAGCGAATTCCATCACCCTCCGGAGTGGCACTGAACTTCCTAACCCAGAGTACACCCCAAGGAATCATACTTCAAGACCCCAAGTCCCTTCTATCCAAAAATCACATCCATACACTCAAAATCCAGCAAGCTACCCGAGTACTCAGTGCTGGAACCATCAGGAAAATCCAGCACCCTATGGCGTGCAATCTGCCCCCTCTTTGGCCTAGGATGAGCCCACCCACGTGGCACCACCTCAAGCTCACTTTCAAGATGAAAAACCACAGGTTAAGGTCCCTGGAACCCAAGGCCCAAACACCCAACAGCATACCTTGAACTCGAAAGACAAATCCATTTCGGCTACCCCTGCAGTACCACAACAACATGCTGGACTTTTTAACCCTAAAACTCCTTCTAATTCCAATAAAATGTCTAAGAAGGTGTCTTTTGAGTTATCTAATAATGTCTCATATCCATTCCCTCGCAGGTTTCAAAATCAAAACAAAAACAAGGAAGCATTCGAGGACGAGATCATCAAGATGCTGCAGAAAATTCAAATCACACTTCCTTTTTCCAAAATCCTGGAGCACATGCCCATCTTTGCCAAGCTTATCAAGGATCTAGTTTCTGGAAAAAGAGGATTTGAAGTCCCAAATGTTGTGGACCTGCCCCAAGCTTGCAAGGCTGCCCTTTTTTCCATGCCCCCGAAAGTCAATGATCCCGGGGCCCCTTCACTTCCTTGTGTCATTCAATCTAAACGTTTTGAACATTGTTTATGTGATACGGGAGCTTCAATTAACATTATTAATTTCCATATTTATAAGTCTTTGAACTTAGGAGATCTTAAACCTACTCATATTTGTGTTCAATTGGCTAATGCGTCTGTTTCTAACCTTATAGGTGTGCTGGAGGATGTTGTGGTTCAGATTGGGGATACGTGCATTCCCGCTGATTTCTATGTCATGAAGATGGACAGAATTGAGAAGAATGGGGAGCCCCCATTGATCTTTGGACTTCCTTTGTTGGCTACAGCTGAATGCCTCATTGATGTGAAGAATGGACAAGTATCTATTCGGGTTTTAGGAAAGCTTCGTACTTTCTCTATACATGATACCATGCAATATCCAGCGGAACCTATTGATGATTTCCCTTTGAATATTATGGATATGCTTCTTAATGAGAATCTTAAGCTATCATGTGTGGGAGATGACCTAGAAAAAACCCTCACTTTCCCTAAACCCGAAACCACAATGGACCCAAACACTATGGCCGAATTGCTCTCCTTAAATGCCTCACCATACATGCACTTGTCCAAGGCCCCCTACGAAGCCTTGCCCCTCACCACCACAGAGACCTTGCCCTCACATGTCTCTCCTCCTATCCTTGAGCTTAAATACAACCTCTGGTAATCCTGGACTCCACATATCACTCTCTAATCGACATACTCGATAGAGGTATCCTGAGTCAAATTTGTTATGGCAAGGGTTACGGAGAATTGTCCCCTCGATAGAGGTACCATGAGTCATCAATCAATCCATCCCAAGGATTACGTCCAAATCATCCAAGTCCAGGAATACCCTTGTTCAGCCACTAGACGAATAACTCCTGTCATCCTGGGTAGCCTCACAACGATAGGTCTACCCCCCTTAGGTCTCACCAATTTCACCATATATACTTACCAAGTTTACCACATGAATATCATCACTTTTATTGCATTCGTAGCTCCAGTCGGCTCACCGACTTTCGTACCTTAACCAATCACGGACATCTCCGTATTCGTCCAATGTACAATCTCAACACATGGAAGAGTGGATAGCCTAGTAAAACATATATCCATATCACCATTTCAGAGGCTACTCAAGCCTCCTGCCAAGTAACTGCAATTCTCGGGCATGTGGTCCCAACTAACCACCCCTTATGGTCCACCATGGGCCCCACCAACTCTTCCCTCTCGTGTCACATCAACAATCAATGCAAGAGCCAATCCCTTCTCCATTGCACCCCAACTGGTGCCTCGATTACTTTGTCAATCGATATACCCTTTCTTTATAATATGACCAGATGACTTACACTTATGAGCAACAATTAACCTTAACATTTTGTCACCCATTGGGCCCAACTGGCATCCCACTGCACTGGACCATCTCCTAAGTCCAATTATCTGTGTACTATGGGTCTCTCCCCGAACTTTCAATCATTAAGTGAAATTGACACGACCCATCCAAGTCCATAAATCCAGTAAACAAGGTTAAACAATACCAATCCATAAATTAATAACCCATTCAGTATCTGGTCTTATACTAGTCCTTGGCATTCCAGGTGCCAAACATTCCTCAATCAAGGGTCGGTCGTGTCAACAATCATAGTTATATTTCAACCTTTACGGCTCATCCCAAGCCCTGATACATTACCATGACTCATCTCGAGTCCTAACCGATCTCCTGACTCACTTTGAGTCCTATTTTCCTAGCTCGACTGCTCTCGAGTCCAATCTTGACTCCTTTTGAGTCCAATCTCTTAACAATCATCCATGCCATCATTGGCATACCCGATCACCGAGCAATTACCGCTGGTGAACCACATCTTATACGACCGATAAGGCCTAAGGGATATCCCATCACATTCTAGACTCGTTAAACATACATTCCACTTAAGGAATTCACTGAGAATAATCTCATTCCGGGTCCAATTTGCCCAATTGTGCTACCTTTCTAGCCTCTGGGCTCATTCATTCTTGGGACGCACACAAATCCGTGTTTAACAGTTAGTAGTTCACAGTGTACTCTGATTAACATCTGACCCCCAATCCAGGGTCAATCTCATTCTGAGAATTATCACGAGGTCTCATATACTCTCGTATACCCGTCTCACTATCAGGTCGCGCACGTGGCTTATGTTTTGGAGGAAGGACATGGATAACTGTGTCCAGTCCTGCTTCCGTCTGACAAGTCAATTGAAGTTTCGAAATCACCCTCAGCATTTGCCAAACAAGGGATAACCGTACATGTGCCCACTCATGCCTCCACCCCTCGAATAGCCTTGATCATCGCGCCACGACTTGGAGGGTCAATAAAAAAAAGGTGTGAGTGGACAAAACAAAGTTTTAGAAATACATTTATCAGAATACATTCCTACCCTCCAATTTCACAAACATGCATGCATATCATAAATCATGAGTAAAATATATAGGGGCACAAATGTTTATAAATCACAAATCTCAATAAAATCCACGGGACTCATTTCCATATCCAATCTCATATAGTCACGTTATCCCTGCAATGCGTGCAAATCAATAGGATCAAGGACCGCTCAAAATTCGAGCATCCATCTCTGTGAACCCATCACCAACCGACAATCCAGATCGTCGTGAACACATCACCGATCGATCTCCATATAATCCAGCACATCAGATCTGAGTCGAGCCTCCCTCGACTGCACGACAACAGACCGTGCTATGTGACCTCTCCGAGTAAACACATCCATCCCGGACGCGAGCGTTATCTCCAGGGTTCATTCCGGGGAAACACATTCCCAACCGGAAGCTCTAATATCCAGGGTGCACTTCGGGGGAAACATATTCCGCCCTGAAAGCCCTATATATCTGCAACATATCACCATGAAAACCAGTGAAAAACAGTTGCATTTGAAATCAAAACCATTTTCAACACATGGTCTCAACCCAAAACATGATTCGTAAATCCAGTGTCCCGATTATTTCATAAATCCGAAAACCATCAATATCATCATGTAATCACATGGAAATACCAATCCAATCAAAATCACATTTCCATTTGGGTCTCACGCCCAAATATCAATTTCACGTAAATCCGTGCAACCGCAACCTCAGTTGCCATTTTCATATAAATCCATAAAATATATGCACAAAGCATTACAAATCCATCAAATCATTTCCTGACTCATAATCCGAGTCAAACCAATCTCAAATCCCGGGCCTTCGCCCAAAACAGCAATTTCATAGTTTTCTCGAAAATCGTGCCCAAAATCATATAAAATAATATAATATTCCCAAAATCCGAAAATCATCATATCAAAACATCAATCATGCCAAATCATTTCAAATCATATCATAAAGCATTTAAAACATATATGCATGCATTCTGGGTAGAAAACAAAAGTCCACTCACAAACCATCCATATCGCTCGCTTTCCGAGCTGGATGTTTTTTCCGTAAATTCCGGAAGTCACCATTCCTATCCAAAATCATTATCGAGGGTCACTAGTATCTCAATATACCTCATATAATTTTTCCCAATTTTTCCAGGAATTAAATACGTGTTTTAAAAGTAAAATAAACTTTCGGACCCTCGAAACAATATCGAAACGGTGTCCGATTGACTCGAAACCAATGTCAAAATGTTCGTTACATTAAAAGGAACAAATTTCATGTTAAACTCACCTCGGGAATCGTGCCCATGCGCCCTCATGTGTCGCCGTGAGTGGCTGCACGTGGGAGCCACGCGTCTGCACAGTAAAGTGCTACAGTCGTCGTCCTCGCCCGGATTCTTGTAAAATGGGTCCTTTAGCCCGCGTGTTGACCTGGTTAGTTTTCTATCAATTCAACATCGTTTTCAACAATTGAACATTCCAATAGATTCGTAACCCACTGAATTATGGATCTCTAACATCAATTTCACGTTTTAATACTCCAAACCATCTCGACTTAATTCAAGTTTCAAAAGCATGTTCATCGTCTGAGTTCGTCAAATAACCATTGAATCCTTCAATTAATTAGTCAGATAGCATCGTAGCCTCATTATAAAGATGATTTTGAAATATTTTACCTCCAATTACCTGAACTCAGCCATGGTATTTCCAAGCTGTCGCGGGTCCAATTCTTGATCAATTCTCTTCGGTTTTGATACGGTCTTAATCAGAAGGGTTCCAAGAAGCTCACACGATTCTCAATTGTAGTCATCACGGCCTCTAATTTGGAATTCGAATTTTGAAACATTTGAACTCCACGGGTTTGGGTTTCGGGTTTGTTTCCACGGTTTCAAATTCTCATCCCTCTCTCCTTCTCTGTTCTTACTCTCAGATTTTCCCTTTATTCCTCTCACAGATCGATCGAACAAAGAGATGGAGGTCCGTTATTTGAGAGCATACTCTGTTTTGCACACACACAATTTGTTTCCCAGTTTTAAATCCACACCGCCTAAGTACAATTTCGAATTAATCCACCTTATCAGATATTTGCCACTAATCCACAATCTTCCAGTGATTGATGTCACTCAAGGGCAGATGTGACTCGCCCACTTGGCTGCATAATCCAGTACTGCCCAAATTTACTATTTTACCCTTCCTTTGCAAAATTACCAAAGTGCCCATTGCCTTCGCAGACCCACAACTTTTATATCCAAATTCTGATCGACGCATGCCGCCTATCTACGAACTCAGCGTCCCGAGACTTACGCAACGATCTTTACGACCAGTCCAAATAGTGTCCCGATCAAAAAGTCAACAAATGACCCTTTTTTAACCAATTTACCAAATTACCCTTGAACTTCCGAACATCATAACTTTCTCCTCGAATGTCGGAATCGGACGTGCCACCTGTTTATGAACTTGTGACGTCCCGAACTACGTCACAGTCATCAGTTAAAGTTCGTTTGACCACTCGAACCAAAAGTCAACCGTTAGCCCAATTTCAAGGGCAAAATCGTCATTTCCTTCAAATTTTCCAAATCTTCCTTTTTCGAATTTCCGGGTTGTTATAACCTACCTCCCTTAAAGAATTTCTTCCTCGAAATTCCAATCAGTAGTTACCATGATAGTTCTCCCGAGGAATATGTATGTGAACCAGAAACATAAGCAATCTCATACTCTTCTGGTTCAACTGGATATAAAGCATAATCGAACTTATAGAAACCAGACAAATCAGTCCTCATCCTTGGGTCAATATCGGGACAATCGTCCCTACAAACCCCTGCCCCACCAGTAGTCATATCCAAGCTCACTCGGGATACGGAGCCTTGCTCAACGTCCGAGTATACACAATCTAAAACTCACAAGTATCAGGATCATAATCCCACTCACATGTCATTCAGTCATGACATGGTTCAATGGCTTAAATCACCACGCATATGCCACCCGGCCACCAGGCCAATAACTTCATAAGGTTCAATAAATCGGGAACTCATTCCCCTCATTAAGTCAATCGCTACATATCCCTTTTTTGGGTCACTCAATGTCATGAATTGGACCTTTCCTTCTGTTGTATTTATCATCACAGGCTTTACTGATGCCTACCTCCTGCCAATAACTGGCACTCAATACAATCATTCATACGATATCACAAATCATATCCATTCCTTCATCCACATCATACACCAAGTATGATCCTGCATTTGGACTCCAGTAATCCAAATGGTCAAAAAGCATGTACCACTCCAATCCTATGGAGTTCCATTAATCACAGGATTTCACCTATCCTTACGTCATCAAACATGTCAATCCTTGACAGGCTATCTTATTAGCCTCCCCGCGAATGATACCTGACCCGACAACACGGTCATAAGCTCAATGTATCCTGACCATTGCCTCATCACACATTAAGCTTTTATGTTTATTAATCATTATCGATCCCAAATCATGCAAGGAAAGTAAAACTCCTGAGGGTTCAGCTAGCATCGGCAATCCCAGCCCTATGCTACCGAAGCACATCTCACCAAATCCCAAATCTCATAGTGACATATCACTATGCACACAGATAAAGTTAAAGATAAAGTCAAGAAGTGGAAAGAAGGAAGGAAAGGGACTCCTTGTACAAGAAGGACACAAAAAATGGCTAACTATGGTTTTTCACGGAAACAAAGAGTTTTCCTCCTTTTCGATTAGTCTTTGGTAAAGGTTGTCATCTACCTGTAGAGCTCGAACACAAGGCTTTTTGGGCGGTTAAGTGCATGAACATGGAACTAGACTGTTAGGACCCGTCCCAAATATCACCTCGATACCCGGGACGAACCCTGCTCCCGTCTGACAATCACACCTAAAGTACCAAAATAACCTCAACACCACAATAAGCATAACTATCAGACGAAGGAGTAAGTATACATACAACTGTAAGTCAGAGCATAGTTCTACAAAATGGCACAAAATCCTACTAAGCTAGTCTCGCAACGGAAGAACGTCGTAAGCTCTATGCCTCGATTCCTGCCTCAACGTTCACCCCAGCGCTATCACCACGACCTGGAGGGAAAATTTAAAACCAACAGTGTGAGTGGACTAGAATAAATAAAAGTTTCAAAAAAAGTTGATCATCATATCAAAGTTAAGGAAAACAATAATAACATTTATTCCCTCCGTTTTGAAAACATGCATGCCCAACTACGTATTAGAAAATCATAACAGAAAACATCATAAGAAACAGAAACACTATAAATCAGCTATAGAAATCATAGCAGGTGCATCATAAAATTATATCATAAACTGTGAACGTCAAATCATCATTTTCCGATCAAACCTGCTGGACCTATCCGAGTCTTTAAACTCAACCAGGCCTGTATAATATCCGAGTCTTTAAACTCCCGAGTCTTTAAACTCAATAGGCCTACGGGGGTAATCTCATAAAAATCCGAGTCTTTAAACTCAATCCGGGCCCGTCCCCCGTCAATCAGAATATCCGGGTCTTTAAACCCACTATTCAGATCTAGCAAACCCAATCCAGATTCAATGTAAAACCATTTCTAGATTCATAGCCAAACTCGAATTCGAAATCCCCGGTTCGAAGCCCATCCGGCGTTCAGAACCGTCATTCCGAACCCAAATCCGGAAATCCACTTTTTAATCCAAAACCCACCTTTAATCACAAATTATGTTTCACAATCCATTTATCATCATCAGAAAATAGTTATAGCTTGAAATTCCCAAATATGGTATCAAAATCCGAAAAACCAGCTTTTCTCGAAAAACGCGCAAAATCCCGGAAATGTCTCGGAAAACGTGCAAACACATCAACCACATATAATTATCATTAGAAAGCATAAAAACATATTTAGTATCATAAAACATCCATAAAATAGTTAGGCATGCTCGTAAGGAAATAAAGAGTCCACTCACAAATCAGAACGAGTCAATCGCGCTCCGTGCGCTACTCGACTGTCTCAGGCGTCTCCCGTCCTGTCAATATGCACCAAATATTTCCCCAATTTTTTGGGAATTTATTAATATTTTAATCTTAAACCCTAAACCGTCTGGATTCCCGAACAGTCTCCTAACATCGTCCGATTCACCCGGAAATCACACCATTGGATTCCTTAGAACATTTAGAACGAAAACCATGTTGGAAGCTTGGCCGGAATCCTCCCCACGCGCCGCCCAAAGTGGCTGCGCATGGGCCTCACGCGCCTGCTACAGTGCTCCTTCTTCCTCGAGTCACCCGGTTCAACACAGTTGAACCGGCGTGACCGGTTCTTTGTGATTCCTCCACCGTTTCAGTCCAAACAAATCCCAAGAGCTTCGTCCCATCCTAAGCAAGCTAACCCTGTCCTAAGATTGAAGAATCACGGCCCAAAACCTCACGACTCTCCTTCGAAAAACTGAGCCCGTGGCCCCTGTTTTGGCCGCCGGCCGCCCAGGTCCTCCCCCGGCACGGCACCACAACCAAACGACGCCTGGGACCTCCAGGAGTCTCACCATGACCACCTAATCTCTCGACTCTACGCCTAACTCGACGACTTTTGAATTGAAATTCACGGAAAAACAGAGGAAGGAAACTTACCCTTCGATTCAGTCTCCGCTGTGAGCACCGCCGCGTACCACGGTGCTTGTTGGGTTCCCTATAATCTCCTGAGCCTCCTATTGGCTTGAATCGATCCACCACACGGCACAACCACCGCCACAGTCCACCGTCTCTCTTTGTTTTCTCCAAAATCCAGCCGTCCACCGTTTAGCCTCCGTGCACGGTTGCAGCTCCAAAACGTGGTCAATAGCTCACCCTCGTCTCTCTTTCACTTTCACCAGTCATCAACTACCTCACCCTTGCACGAAATCGATCGAAGTCTCTCCAATTTTCCTCTCTGTTTTCTGCGTGTTCAAACGGGTGCACGGTTTGAACGTGCACAATGTGTGGCCGTGCACACTTAAGCTCTCCCTAGAACCCTCTAGCTTCTGCCCACGTGTCCATCATCCATTGGCTCAGCACAAAATATCCAAGCCCACTTCTGCCACTTGTCCTGATCTGATTGGGCTGAATGTACAAATTACTATTTTGCCCTCACACTTCTTAGACCCGTAACTATTTCGTCCGACGTCCGATGACAGCGTGCCGCCTATCGTTGTACTCAGGACGTCGAGACCTATCTAACGGTCCTCGGTCTACGTGAAAATTGCAAGTCCACCAAAAAGTCAACATTTTCCTCAATTAGTCAAAATTACGGTAACGCCCTCAATCTTCCGACCGTCATAACTTTTTCTCCGATTGTCCGAATCGAACCTGCCACCTGTCTACGGACTCGTGACGTCCTAAACTATGTCACGGTCAAGGGTCAACACTCATCCCACTGGTAAATCAAAAAGTAAACTTTTGACGCACTATTCACAAAGGCAAAATCGTCATTTCATACAAATATTTACAAAAATTACATTTATACCCTTCCCGAAGGTATGGGTTGTTACATAGATGCTGCTGGAATTCACCGAAGGTTGCAACTGAATGAGCTTGTTGAACTTCGCAATGAGGCATATGAAAGCTCCCGAATTTACAAGGAGAAGACCAAGGCCTTTCATGACAAGAACATTCAAAGGAAGGTCCTTCAAGTTGGTCAACAAGTTTTACTCTTCAACTCCCGACTCAAGTTGTTTCCCTGTAAGTTACGTTCTCGCTGGTTTGGTCCATTCATTATCACTAATGTTTTCCCTCATGTATCAAGTTCATTAGTGAAAAAAAAAGAAAAAAAAAAGAAGAAAATTTGTGATTTAAAAAAAAAACAATGAACTTAGAGTTGAGTCAAGTGAGCCAAGTACCTCAATTAGAGCATTTTTATGAGCTTAAGTACGGTTTCATCTAGACTCAAGGTCCGAGTCATGACTTCTCATGCCTTGATGTGGTTTAGGTTCTTTGCATTCCAACTTTCCTTTATAAACCCACGAACCTAGCCCCATGACAACCCTTGAATGAAGACCTATTGATCTTTTGAATGGTTATGCAAAAGATTATGGTACGTATCTTTGTTCTTAAACTTCAATTCCTTTGTGAGATCATATTTTTCAGATAAAGTGTTGTTCTTCATTGAAATCTATATGTGATTAACTTGATTTTCTTTACATAAACTCTTCACATATGCTTGCTGAGTGAAAACCTTAGGATTCTTGAGCGTATTGAGTGATGCCTAGTGAGGATTAGAGTCGAGGCGAAATCTTTCTAGCGTGTTTAGATGACGTTGTTTTCTAGTTTGATCATTTGAGATGTTGGTATAAACACTTAACACTTGATTTCACGATTATGACATGTTTCTTGGTTTTTGTGAGTTTATTTTCTATTCTTGATTCCTATTAACTTGTTGATGCATGACTCCTAGCATCCGTTGTGTTAAGTAAAACGTTTGTGGGTATCATGCTGCTATAACCCTCAGGAGACAAAACTCCTCCTACTAGGTGAACCTAGAGGTTTAAATGTTTATCATAACTAGATCGAGTCTTTTATTTTGTTGTTTTGCTAAGGGACTAGCAAAAGATAGGTTTGGGGGGATTTGATAAGTCACAAATTATGCATCATTTCAACGTTATTTCTTATCCCTTTTACTTATCTTTTGGTTATAATCATTCAAACAATAGGAGAAAATGATCTCTTTTGTAAAGTTTGTGCAGATTGCTTAGTTGAGGTTTAAATCATGTTTTGCAATGAAATGTGATCTTTCCAAGGCTAAATCTTTAAGGACTCATCAAGGACTCATAAAGGGCCTCATCATCTCCCATTTACAAGACCAAGATCCACCAAGACCCCAAAATTCACGCCCTAGCCCCTAGACTCCCACAAAATGCGGTTAAGGGTGTTGTAGGGGGTTTACTTGTGCATCAAGCAACTTTGGACGAATTTTCCTACCTTTCTCAATGAGGAATGACATGAATTGACTTGGATAAGAAGACTTAATTATATTCCTAATCAGATCTTGAAATTAAAGAGGAAAAAAACAAGGAAAATGAAGTTTCTTGGAAATTAAGAAACCATCTTTTACATGGCTAGGGTTAATTAACTTCCCTAGCCGCAATTTATCATTTTTCCTTTATGTTAGGGGAATGTAATCTGATTTAGGATAGCATTAAATGAATTCCTAGTCAAAGATAAAGTCAAGAAGTGGAAAGAAGGAAGGAAAGGGACTCCTTGTACAAGAAGGACACAAAAAACGGCTAACTATGGTTTTTCACGAAAACAAGGAGTTTTCCTCCTTGTTTTGGGGCTATTTTTCCTTTTCTTTGAGGGAGATATTAGGGCAGGTGTTAGGGGATATAAATAGATGTTTTCTCATTATTTTTGGACGTCCAATTTACCTCCTAAGGTCCCAAAACTCTGCAAAAATTTCTGCTCAAAGTTTATACACAAGTAGCCGCAATTTACCCTTTTGTTCATGCTTTTGGATTCAAGTCTTGCATCTTCTTTATGACGTGAAGCTTGGGAGAAGAAGAAGTGTTTGTGCCACTTCTCTCACACATAATTCATCTTAGTATTTGTGTTTCTTAATCCCTAATCTCTTTATGTTTTTATGCATTCAATTATGATGTTTGTTAACTTAGTTATGCGTGAGTAATTTCCTTTAGGATTAGGGTTGTTTGAAGCCCTAGCCATGTTAGTTTATAATTAGATTTCTGGCTGTTGATTATGGTTGTTATGTATGCCTGGATTTGTTGGATTACTATGCTTCATGAACTCAATTTATGCTTGTAAGTTTGAACACCTTATTTGCGTATAATTGTCGATGTAATTGCTTGACGAATCACCTTGATGTATGTGTTCACCCTGAAACTTGTAGCATCATGTTTAAGAGGAGGAATCTTATTCGTAATCTAAACTCATGACTCCCTAGGATTGCACATCACTTTACTAGGGATAGTGTAGTGTCATTAAATCTTCTTCATGTTTCATGCATTATAACGCACCATCGGTAATAGTTGTTTAAGGGCCACGCTTAAACATGCAATCTAAGAGAAGATAAATGTGTGGAGTGAGCTTTAGTCGGACCCTTGCATGGGCACTTAATTCAGATACATGCATAATTAATCTAATCAACGAAATCTAAGGAGAACTATAATTGGTAAAGGTGGATAACATGTCCTAATTCGTCCTAATCATCCAATCAACTTTCAAATCAAGTTTTTCATCATTTTGCATTTGTTTTCATCATTCAATTTTGTTCTAATCATCACTCAAACCCCCCCCCCCCCCCAACGTTTTTGTACTTTTTCTCACGTTGTTTCATTCCAAACTAAGTGGATTCACATTGAACAAGTCCTCGAGGGATCGACCTTTGCAAACCTACTATACTCGTCATACGATTTTGTGCACTTGCAAAGTATTACATTAGGAGTTATCATTCATAATTTCTTGTTTGATAAATCTTCTATCAATAGCTCCCTTTATACTTCCACGACAACACCTGATTCACCAAATCGATGAATATTGACTTGAAATCCAAGTACCATTTTCAAACCAAAAACAGGACAGTGACAGTTTCAGCTCATACCTTCACCGTCAAGCTCCGTCGTGGTCTCTATCGTCAACATCTCACCTCCCTCTCACTTTTTCATTCAGAAATCAGGGGCAAGAAGCATGTTTGAGGGTGAATGGCCCATTTTTTCTTCATGGGCACGGGTCCCTATTTTTGTTTCCACGGCCACCGTCGTGGGCGACCCTCCACGGTGGCACCGCCACCTTCCTCATCATCTAGCTTCTAAATTGCCTTCACACATCACTCACAGGTACTCATCAACGATTGAGGGGTTCACTGGGATTGGTTCACACGATCACACTCTGTTTTTTTACTAAAACCTGTGCAACCATTTGTTTTTAAAACAATTAAGGCGGTGAGGAAACCTTCCACAGCCATCCAGAGAGGGCCAGGTGTCCCAATCTTTGTGGACACCACTTCTAATGCGGCCAAGTTTCACTGGGCACAGATCTCTGGGAAGCAAAAGATCGAATTGCCCTTTGTTGCACAAATTAACATTTTTCCCCTCACGTATCTATACTCGTAACTGAACCATCCGAAGTCCGATGACAGCGTGCCACCTGTCGTTGTACTCAGGGAATCGAGACCTATCTAACGATCCTCGAAATGCATGACAATCCATGTCGTATGAAAAGTCAATAGTTTGCCCCTTTTCAACCAAATTACCAAAATACCCACGAACTTCCGAAAATCACAACTTCTTCCTCGAATGTCAGAATCGGACGTGCCACTTGTCTACGGACTCGTGACGTTCCGTACTACATCACAGTCATCGGCCAAAGTCCGTTTGACCGCCTGAACTGAAAGTCAACATTTTGCCCATTCTAAGGGCAAAACCGTCATTTCACACCGTCCGTCTGAAAGTACCCAACTAATCACTGGTTCACTTCACTAATCCGTCATTAATCACTAATCTAATCCCGAAGTCCGGGACGGGTCATTACAATATAATTGTTTTAGGGTTGTATGGTGGTGTCTTTTATGTGGGAAGGCTTTGACCGTGAGACAAAGAGAGAGGGAAACAGACATGGAGCAACCAGAGAAGGGAAAGAGAGGAGATAAGAGGGTGGAACCCAAAAGAAAGAAATAGTGGGACTGAGTTAAGTGAGGAGGAGGAAACTCATGAAGTTTTTTCCAGGTTAAGCTTGGTTGGCCTCGTTCTTGGGCAAGAACAATAGAAACAAGGTTCGAATCATTCCTTTGAGGTCCCTACAAACTTAATAGGTTGTAAAGGCAAGGACTGGGATGTAGGAATCTCCTAGACAGCACGAGGGAGCTTTGGTCGTGAGTTTCGCGACGGGTTGAGCCAGTTTAGGGTGAGTTTCCTCATTTTGATTATACAGATCATTCCCTAATCTAGATTAGAACATGTGAGTTCAAACAGAATTGAAAAAAGGTGAGAAACAAGTGAAATAGGCCGGGTCGGGTTGCCTAGTCGGGTGATCGAAAATACTAGTCATCCGGGTTACATTGACAATGAACAGTGCTAGGCACGTGGGCTTCAAGCGCAACCACTTTAAGCGGCACGTGGGGGTCCGTGCCATGGATTATTAGGATGCTTCCAACATGTTTTTTCATCCTTTCGATGTTACGAACATTTTGGCATATGTTTCGAGGCGAGCAGATATAGTCTTGGGGCAGTTTTGCTTGTTTGAAGGTTTAGTTTTTTTTTATACCATATCGGCTCAGACCGAGCAAGAAGCCTAGACCGACTGCAGACCCAGCCCATTACCAAATGACGATCAACCCAGATCAATCTTGGAGGCCCAACCTTCTACCGGCTCGGCATGTCGGCTCCGACCAACCTAGAGGCCCAGCCCTCTTCCAACACCATACCATTGGCCGACTCTGGAGGCCCAGTCTCTGTCGGTTGGTATGTCGGCCCAGACTGACCCGACGGCCCAATACTGCCATCTAGCACAAGCCCAAGGGGTCCAGGCCCACTCATGTGAGCAAACCCTAGTTGGGTCTAGACAACCCCTCCACTTGTCAGTTCCATAGCAATTGACATTTTTCCCACATCGGGAGAATACAATTATTATATTCACCACATGCATACAAAAGGGATCCATTTTTCGTATAAAGGCAACTAAGCATTTACTGTTCATAACTACTTTTACAGTACATATTTTACCACTCACCCTATACCTTAGACTAACCACTGACTTGGGTGTCGGAGTTCCTTTGGGCTAGTACCACACCGGTGCTTATACTCTGACCGACCGACCGACCCATTTCATTCTCTTTTAGGTCTACACAGGGCATGTGGCAAAGCAGCATTCGCTCCCTAAGTTGGCACATTTTTTGCATCAACAGTTTTCATTTTAAATCCGTTTAAAAATCCCAAAAAATTATGGGATTAAAATAGCAGATATTTGGTTAATGACCTTTAGATGTGATTTTTTACACGTTCTAAGATTTTTTTTTTAAACGACGAAAATGTGTGCAAGGTGGGATTCGACGATACGGAGTTGTATAAGTGGACTTTCTTTCCCTAAACTATTATGCATGCATAATTACATGATTTAAATAAGTTTCTATATGATTTTCATGACATTGAAATGATTGTGATTTTATATGGATTTTCAATGATTTATGAATATTTAATTAATATTTTATTGCGTGTTTTTCGTGGATTTTTGGAAATTTCATTTTTGGATTTCGAATCGAATGTGATTTTGAGATTGAGTGTGACTTATCATTTTAGAATAATTATGATTTTCATATGATTTCTGGACGGTTTTTATGAAAGTAGCATTAATGGCACGTTTAACGAGAATTGGCATTTAAGCTGTGTTTGGGGCCTAGGCCCGAACTCCTAATTGTGATTCGATTTTTTGGTTTTAAAATTTTATATGAGTATGTGTTATTGGTATTGATGGTGTAAATTTATGATGATGATTGTGATATGGACTTGAGTTGATTATATGTTGTGATGATTGTTGATTAATTAGTCTCTGATGTCGAGCTGGGGGCTCTGATTCCTAAGACATGTGTTATGTATGGTTGTTGTGACTATGGGTTTGTAATATGGTTACATGTGGATATGTTATGGTTTTGTGATGAGTATTCTCAGACATCGAGTAGGGCTCTGTATCCTGAGACTGATGTGTGATGGCGACTCAGGCGTCAAGCAGGGGGCTCTATACCCTGAGTCAATTTTCACTCGGACGTTAAGCTGGGCTCTTTATCCCGAGTGAGTATGTGATGGTCTACCAGTAGTTCTCTTGTGATGTGGTGATTGATGTTGTGATTGTGCAGTGATATTGGGTGATTATGTGTGAATTCTGTGGTAATGTTGATTATGGATTGATTTCATGTTACTGTTGTGCTTTGTGATGATCACACTTCCTCAAGATGTGTGTTAAATCGACCCACCTGTCAGTATCAGAGTAGCCCAAGTATCCTATGATCGACCCACTTGTCAAATCTACCCTTTCGCTGACATAAAAAACTCTACGGTTCCTTCCTCAATCTCTAACCTATCCTGACGTCTGCTCCCACTGGGAGTCACCAAACCGCACTCAACGATCTACGTTGACACCTCCGACAAGTTGTCACCACCTGACAGTCGTCAATTGAAAACTGTCACTATACTCACTCGATCGGTGATGAGTGCACCATGATCTTGTGATGGTCGCGTCGGTTGATACGTTCACGGTGACATACCAGGATTGAGGGCGGTCCTGGATGGATGGTTGCACGCATCACTATGATCGGAGTCGTGACTGACCCTTAGATATCGAGCACGGTGCCCAGTTGAGTCATATGTTCGGGCACGAGACCCAGTTGGTTTACACTGATGATTATGGGTCAGGGACCCTAGATAGATTCCCAAGTTCATGACGGTTTATGGGAACCGGCATGAACCCTGGAAAGGTCATTGTGGTTCATGACGGTTTATGGGAACCGGCATGAACCTTTGTCAGGTCATTTTGGTTCATGACGGTTTATGGGAACCGACATGAACTCTGGTTAATGGATGTTATGGAACATGACGGTTCAAGGGAACCGGGCATGAACGTTTATGTTATGTATATATATGTATTCATATACCTTCCTTTACTTCTATTATCTCCTCCGGGGAGGGTTGTTGGCCTGGGTGGACCCCGGAGTAGTCACGGAGCACCGACTGAGTGGAGTCACCCTCCAGTTGGGTTCCTTACTCTCAGGAAGGCTATGATTACTATTACCTCGGGTAGGGTCAGTGGTCTGCGGACATTGATCTTGACTTTGAGAAGACTCGGATTGAGACCTGGGTAGCACGTGCGTAGCTTTGGAAACCGTGACAGGATTGGTTGTGTGAATTATATGTATATGTGATGTATGCTATATATGATATATGATGTGTGTTTACACAGGTTTTGGGCAGTGGCCCGTATGGTTAGTTTCTTATGATTTGGGCTGAGTCCCTTATGGATTTGGGCAGTGGCCCGTGTATTTGATTTCATTATGGTTTTCTGGATAAATGGTTTTCGAATGCATGCATGCTTTTTAGTGGAGGGTACAAATGTCTTCTTATGAAATGTTTTATAAACTCTTTATTTTTGTCCACTCACAGCTTTTAATGTTTTGACTGCCCTTCAGGTTGACATCAGATTGTGGACTGTAGCAGAGACCGAGATATCACATACCTCCTCAGGATCCTGGCGTACTCTGATAGCCCGGGAGGGCAAAGGTCGGAAATATCCCTTTTCTGACACTTCGTGTCAGACGGGAGCAGGGTCATCCCCCACTAATCCCGGGGGGATTGGGATGGGTCCTGTCAGCGTGGTATCAGAGCAGGGTTGCTCATGTTACTCTGAATTCCCGAGCGTACTTTACGCGTTACTCCGTACACAGGTCGAGGATGTGATATCTCAATGGGCTACAGTTCGTGGTCAACCTGCTAGTAGGATGCCGGTACGATAGTTAGTAGGACTGTATCATGAAATGTCTTGGTTCGGCATTCGATGCTGGGGTTGCCATAGTTCTGTCAAGGTTGGCAGTGTGGGACCCTATGGAAGGATTAACGTAGCAGTACGTTAGAGTTGTGATCGTGTGACGGTTAGTTGGGATCATCTTTCATGATTGCGTAGGATTGGATTGACGTCTTTTCGATGTCAAGACCGCTGGGTCGGTCAGATCGTGGATTTTACTGCTTTCCGCAGTTGGGTTCAGAGTGACCCTGAGTGTGATTGTGGAACCCTACCTTAGGTGTATGGTTCGGAAATGTGAGTTGACGAGAGGTTTGACTTGGACGACTATTCGGATTTGGATTCGTTAGTCGGTCTAGTCATGTCAGCTTGTGTTGGGACTGTACTTCGCAGTCGGGGTTGTACTTATCGGTTAGACCGAGTTAGTTGTCGTGCTACTTTAGTTGTGATGGACAGTTGGTGCAACTACGGTCATGGGCGACCTGGTAGACGACATTGGTTTAGTCGAGTTGTGACTGGTTAGTGATTGGTTGGACAAGTTATCAGGGTTGGTACTTGTCGATGGAATCCCTGAGTGGGATCCGGAGTGGTAGTACGTGCGGTTGATTCCGTTGGATGCGGAGTCTCGATAGCGATGTCTGGTAGTGAGGTCTGCGTGAGTCTGTGGCAGGCAGTACTACCGAGAGTGGTTGTAGTTATGATTTTTGGGAATCGGGGACGTTCAGGGGACGTTTCCTTTTCTCGTATGAGTTTTCAGGGTGACTGTACCCAGAGTTGTCGGGTACGACGGAGGCGGAGTTTCTCCTATTTGAACAGAGGTATGGGATCGTCGCTCGGTATGAGCGGAGATCCAGGGTTGTATGTTTTGCACACGGTGTGCTAATGTTAGTGTATGGGTTGATGGTGTACTGGTACTAGTGCCGGTGCTAGTGCTGGTGATTGTGATGACGCCGAGTCACATCCATCGTGATGTGCATATGTTCGGTGTCTGTGGTCCCAGAGTGGATCTCTGATAGAGTTAAATTGGTTAGGAGACACGTGGTTGATGTTCGGGTATGTTGTTTGCAATCTTGTTGGAACTTCGGAATCGCGAGAGATTACGATTGAGGTGACGAGAGGAATGCGGGTTTTCCGCATTGGTAATGGGTATTTTGAAGTCATTTTGGGTGACTTCTCAGGTTCTACCATGGTAGATGATGACAGATGACGTTAGACGATGGTTGCGTCACCAGTACGCTGATCGTGTATTGGTTGGTGGACCCGGGATTTGTCTTGGGTCATCAGGAGGAATTGAGTATATCGAAATTTGGTGACTGAGATTTCTCATGTTTTGCTTGGTGACAGACGATGATGGATTACGTGACGTGGTGAATGCAGTGTGTTTTGGTTGCATTCACGTAGGTTGAGTTTTGATGTCATCGTGTTGGATCATCTTTGGTTTTTCCTAGGTGGGATGCCAAGGATCGATACGAGGTAGTCAGTGAGAACCCACAGTCTCGGCGTGTCTCTTCGTTGACTGATCTGTTTAGATGTGGGAAATGGTTGAGGATTTTGGTCGGCGTGACGATTCTCGATCATGACGTCTATGGTCAGGTGACGTAGTGATGGATCTGGATCGTGATTTTGATGATCCAGATAGGTGGAGAGTTTATCACTCTTACTTGGATGTTGGAGTTGTAGATGATGGGACTGAACTTCTTTTTGAAGTGAATCCCATATGGTATATTACTCAGGTGAGTAGTTTTCCGACGTGGTCGGATATTGTCAGACCTAGTGTTGTGTTGATGTTGGGATTGGCTTCCCTATAAAGTCAATCGATTGTATTGTGGTAATTGTTTAAACGGGTATCCGATAGGTTCAGATATAGTACGTCTCGGTAGACGTGAACGATATTTCGGGTTTTGGAATCAGATTTCTGGATGACGATTCAGGATTTGATTTTGGAACTTGAAAGAGGATTTCTGTATTTGGGTTTTGGAATCGGATTCTGGGTGACGATTCAGGATTTGGTTCTAGAGCTTGACTGTGGATTTTCTTTTATGGATTTGGGTTTCGGAATGGTTATTCCAAATGCTAGCTTACGGAATGATGATTTCGGATTCGAATTTGGACATGATTATGGATATGAGTTCTGGGTCTGGATTCGGGATTTCTTACGAAATTGCGAACTCGGACTTAGAAACAGTTGGTGGGTTGGAGTTTCGATTTGTCTAATACTGGATTGGAAAAATGGACTCCATAGTAGAAACGTGATTGGCTACAACCTAGGTGGTTGTAGGCTGATTGATGGGTAGTTGTATGTACCTTATACGTTGTTCGAGGTACAATACTGGGCAGACTTGTCGTGCCTGGTGACGGATATAGGTTATACCCTTAGTAGGTTGGTGAGCGTGTTGGTAGTCGGATTGGTTCCGATACCATCGGATTAGTCGGGGTCGTGGACAGGACATTGGATATTGTGCATTGGGTCATAGTATTGAGTGAAATGCTTCGTGGGTAAGTGTTTACCCATGGTTGAGTGAGTTGGTGGTTAGTGTAACCACGAGTGAGTATAGTGACATTTTTCAATTGACGACTGTCAAGTGGTGACAGTTTGTCGGAGGTGTCAACGTAGATCGTTGAGTGCGGTTTGGTGACTCCCAGTGGGAGCAGACGTCAGGATAGGTTAGAGTAGAGTTGTTTATGTCAGTGAAAGGGTAGATTTGACATGTGGGTCGATCATAGGATACTTGGGCTACTCTGATATTGACAGGTGGTGTCAGTTCGGAACGTACGACTTCTGCTATTCGATGTGGTCGAATGTAGACGATGTGACGTGAGCGTTAGTGGTATGTCTAGTTGCAGACGAGTAAGGATTGTTCTGGTTAGTTGGTGTACGAGCGTGCACGTGTTTTGAGGTTAATTCTACTTTTCACGAGGTGGATGTGGAATCAGGATAGTTGGAGTTTCGAGAACGGAACTAAATTAAAGAGGGAAGAACGGTTAGAATTAGGTCGGTTGGAATTTCAAGGACGAAATTAATTAGGAGGGAAGGTTGTAACGACCGGTCTCAAATTCCATGATTAGATTAGTGACTAATCACGATTAGTGAGGTTAATCGGTGATTAGTTAGGCTAAATCGGACGAACGATGCGAAATGACTGTTTTGCCCCTACTGGTGGAAAAATGTTGACTTTTCAATCGGGCGGTCAAATGGACTTTGACCGATGACCGTGACGTAGTTCGTGACGTAGTTCGTGACGTCACGAGTACATAGACAGGTGGCACGTTCAATTCCGAAATTTCGAGGAGAAATTATGACGTTCGGAAGTTTAGGGGCATTTTAGTAATTTTGGTTAAAAGGGTCAAAATGTTGACTTTTTGACCGGGATGTCCGATGGCCGAGGGCCGAGGACCGTTAGGTAGATAAGGACGATACGAATCCGTAGACAGGCGGCACGTCGAATTCGGATGTTCGACGGCGAAGTTACGGTTCACGGAAGTACGAGGGTACTATTGCACGAATTACAAGATGAGTTCACTTTTGGACTCTAGTGGGCCCAGATATTTGTCCTGATGTCCAATGGATGAGTGACAAGTGTCACCCATCCAATGGACACCATATTTCCTTCATGCACCGTGCAAACCATTCCATTTCTTTATTCAACACACACACCCCTCCCATTACCCGATCTCACCCAAACCATTCACCCAAACTCAGCCAACCCAACCCCATTTCGACCAGGACTGAGACCAGGGAGTGAGGGAAGACAGGAGGACGTGGTGGCCGGCCCAGGAAGGCGCCGCCGTGGGCGGTGGATCCACGAACCCGTGCGGGTGCACGGTAAGGCCATTTTTCCCCTTTTAATTGATTTCGATATTATGGTTGCTTTTGGACGATTAGGATGAGTTAGTTAGGTTGCTAGGACAGTTTTAAGGAGGTTTTGGTGGTGGTTGACGGCTGAGAAGCCGTGGGAGGAAAATGGAAAAAATTGAACCGTGAGGTTCAAAAATCAAACCTCGAGTTTTATGGGTTTTTCTTTATTTTGATCATCGAAATATGTTCCTAGGATCATATTAGGAAGTTTAGAATTGATTAGGAAGGAAAAGGACCGAAAATGAGGGAGTAGGAGGGTCGGACCGGTCACGCCGGTCCAGCTGGACCAGACTGCACAGTCGAACCGGCCGGACTGGTCTGTCGCAGGGAAGAAGACGCACTGTGCAGTGGCGCGTGAGGCCCACACGCAGTGCACTCCCAGGGCGCGTGGCAGGGAATGGTTTGGGAAGATTCCAACATACGAAATCATCTATTCGATGTAGCGAACATTTGGGGACTGGTTTCGAGTCAATCGGACATCGTTTCGATAGTTTTCGGGGTGTCGGAAGGTTTAGGATCACTTTAAAAATAGTTAAAAGTTTGGGAAAATTACGGGGCTTTAATGGGAGGTTAATTAAGTAGTTAGTAACCTTCTAAATTAATTTGGACAGGTTTGGGAGTCCCGGTGATGGTGATCGGCTCGGGGAACCGTATGGCACGCAAATCTAGGCGACAGCTCAGACGGTCTGTGAGTGGACCTTGTTTTCTAAATTGGTGCATGCATAAATGTTTATTATATGTTTTAAATACTTGTTTGTGATGCCTGAGTGCATTTGGATGTGTGGTTACGTATAGGCACGTATTTCGAGGTTTCTGTCCTATACGGTGCCTATACGGGTTTGTATGTCTTTATTGGTCTAAATGAAAAGGTTTTGGATTTCTAAAAGGATAAACTCGGGTATAAGACCCATTTGGTTTGGTTTTGGGCATATGACACTATTTAAGACCTTCGGGTCTAAATCGTGGTCGCGACGGGTCCTATGTGCACGGCGATCGACGATACGACGCTCGCCTCCGGATTGGGATGTGTTCCTTCCGGAGAGGTCACGATGCACGATTCGTGGTCGGGCAGCCTGGGGAGGCTTGACTTCGGAGTTCTGACGGTTCAGGATATCGATCGGTGATGAGTGCACCATGATCATGTGATGGTCGCGTCGGTTGATACGTTCATGGCGACATACCAGGATTGAGGGCGGTCCTGGATGGATGGTTGCATGCATCACTATGATCGGAGTCGTGACTGACCCTTAGATATCGGGCACGGTGCCCAGTTGAGTCATATGTTTGGGCACGAGACCTAGTTGTTTTACACTGATGATTACGGGTCAGGGACCCTAGATAGATTCCCAAGTTCATGACGGTTTATGAGAACCGACATGAACCCTGGAAAGGTCATTGTGGTTCATGACGGTTTATGGGAACCGGCATGAACCTTTGTCAGGTCATTTTGGTTCATGACGGTTTATGGGAACCGGCATGAACTCTGGTTAATGGATGTTATGGAACATGACGGTTCAAGGGAACCGGGCATGAACGTTTATGTTATGTATATATATGTATTCATATACCTTCCTTTACTTCTATTATCTCCTCCGGGGAGGGTTGTTGGCCTAGGTGGACCCCGGAGTAGTCACGGAGCACCGACTGAGTGGAGTCACCCCCCCAGTTGGGTTCCTTACTCTCAGGAAGGCTATGATTACTATTACCTCGGGTAGGGTCAGTGGTCTGCGGACATTGATCTTGACTTTGAGAAGACTCGGATTGAGACCTGGGTAGCACGCACGTAGCTTTGGAAACCGTGACAGGATTGGTTGTGTGAATTATATGTATATGTGATGTATGCTATATATGATATATGATGTGTGTTTACACAGGTTTTGGGCAGTGGCCCGTATGGTTAGTTTCTTATGATTTGGGCTGAGTCCCTTATGGATTTGGGCAGTGGCCCGTGTATTTGATTTCATTATGGTTTTTCTGGATAAATGGTTTTCGAATGCATGCATGCTTTTTAGTGGAGGGTACAAATGTCTTCTTATGAAATGTTTTATAAACTTTTTATTTTTGTCCACTCACAGCTTTTAATGTTTTGACTACCCTTCAGGTTGACATCAGATTGTGGACTGTAGCAGAGACCGAGATATCACATACCTCCTCAGGATCCTGGCGTACTCTGATAGCCCAGGAGGGCAAAGGTCGGAAATATCCCTTGTCTGACACTTCGAGTCAGACGGGAGCAGGGTCATCCCGCACTAATCCCAGGGGGATTGGGATGGGTCCTGTCAATTCTTGTGTTTTCAAGTAGGGTCCTGTCATGATCTTATTTTTCTCTACTCACACTTTAGATGTTTTGATGACCCTCCAGGTCGTGGCATGAAGATCGGGGTTGATCGGGAGGCAGATGCATGGGTGGGAAACAATACAGCTATCCTTTATCTAATAAGTGTTGAGGTGTTTCTGGAATTTCGGTTGACTTGTTAGACGGGAACAGAACTAGACATAGCTATCAAAGTACTTTTGGGACGAGTCATGTCATACATATTCATATATTGTTTATTTATCTACATGATTTATTAATTTATTTATTTATATATATATATATATAATATATTAATAATTTTGGGATTATTTTGTGCCCTATAATATTTGGACCTAGGGCTTGTGACCTTTGGGGCCCCCTCTTGGTCGACCCTAGCATCTTGTAATTTTTTAGGATCAAGAAGTTGAGGTTAAGAAATAATCTTGTAATCGGAACTCATGACAACCTAAGAATGCACATCACTCTCCTAAGCTAGTATGGTGTCATTAAATCCTCTTAACACTTTAAGGCTTCATCTTAAACAGTAGGTGATAGAAGTTCTAGGCAATCATCATGCTTGGAACATGCCGATTAAGAGAGAATAAAATCGTGGAGTGAACCAACATCAGATTCTTTGCGTAAGCACCTAGTTTAGAACTTGCATAGTAATCAGGTCAATAAAATTTAGCTAATGACCATAATTGATTAGGGTGGATAGTAAGGCTTAATTCACTTAAGTTACGAAATCAATCAAGCACCTTCATCCTTTGCGATTCTTTCATTGGTTTCATATCTACGTCACTTGCATCTTTAATTTTCATTTAAAAAATTTAGCTAATGACTATAATTGGTTTGGGTGGATAGTAACCTTAATTCGCTTTAGCTATGAAATCAATCAAGCACATTCATCCTTTGAAATTATTTCATTGGTTTCATATCTGTGCCACTTGCATCTTTAATTTTCATTCTAAACAAATATCAAACCACTTCCCACACCCCCACCCCTCCCCTTTCTTCTTTTTGATCATGTGTGTGTGTGTGTGTGTGTGTGTGTGTGTGTGTGTGTGTGAGAGAGAGATAATATGAGTCAAATTGATCTGGACTTATTCGGACATAACTTTGATAGGATCAATTCTTGCTAATCTACTATATCATCTTCTGATTTGTACCCTTACAAGGTTTTAATTGTTGAATATAAAGTCCATATATGTGTGCTTTATTTTAACCAATAGGAGGTTTGATAAAAAGTTTCAATGCGCGATAAATACACTTTTACTGTGCAGCAGACGCGTGGAATCCAAATAAACGATAGAGATGTGTCCACGTGCTAGTGAGTGGTTGGCCTTTGTTAGGGTATTCGTTGTGTCGACTTGGACCCATGTGGTATTTGAGTTTGTATAATAGACTTTGAGCTTGTTTGTTGAGCTTTGGGCTTATGGTATTTGACCTGTAGAGTCTGATCCAATATGATGTGAACACATATTGAGAGAAAAGTGGTTGAAGTTGATTACTAGTTTGATCGAGAGTGGGTTGAAGACTTGGAACTAGGTGGTTTTTTTACTTTTAGAAATAGAAGTGGGAGGTTGCTTCAAAGATGATAAGTAAAGCTTGAATTTTGAAGAACTTTTGTATGATGAGGGTGAATCTCACTTAACTAGAAAAATTGTGATAAATTGTCTCACTTTGCTCGCAATTTAATAAAACACAATTTGTTGACGAATTTAAGACAACTTGAGACATTTCAAATATGAGTACCCATATCAAAATAAGGCAATTCATGGTTCTCATAGTTAAGCAAGACTTATTGCATAATTCAAAGGCATTTGGGGCTTTTTAGCCTTCTAAATTATGTAAGTACAATCACTTTTTTACTTTAATTCTCATTGATTTATTCAGTTTTAAAGTTAATTACAAACATAAAATAGAAGAGTGCTTATGGATCAAATGAATGTATGAAAAATGACCATCTTAATGCCTTCATTGAGATTTTTAAAACCTAATAAATAATTCCCTTATTTTTGAGAAATTGAACATATTTGAGATGCTATCCAAACCAAACATCAGCGTGAAAATAACGAGTGTATTCAATCTAAAAAATCAAATTTATTCAATTATAATTTTTAAAGAGATAGTACAAGTTTGAGATATTCAATCTATATTTTTATAGAGAATTATATCGTCATTAAAAGTTGAGGTGTATCTAATCATGACATTTTATAACTCAATAAAATTTTGGTGCATTCAAACCATCAATGAGTATTGTAGACTTCATTAAATGATTGAGTTTTGTAGAATATCACAAATATTTTAGTGTAAATTATACTTTGAGAAATGTTTTAGAAACCATCCTCCCAGCTCAGAAGATTTTTTTCAGACGTTATACAAGGCTTTATAAAAAAAAATAGTTTTTACTTTTTTTTTGTATATATATTTTTAGACAAACTCAGCAAAATTCATATCCTCTCACTAATATCTATTATCAGCTTTCTAAAAACTTTACATAAATATATTTATTATTTAAAGAAAAAAAATATTTCAAAGACATGAATCCTGACAATTCTAAACTCTTAGGGTGTGTTTGGTATGCCGTATTACACTCCGGATAGGCTAAATAATCTGAAACCTGTGTTTGGTACCAGTCGTATTAATTAATCACCGTATAAGTTAATACGGTTGAATATTTTTATACGGTCCAAACACGCTAAAATAATACACTCGAAATTGTCCGTATTAAATAGTCGGATAACTAGTAATCTTGTAAAATATAATAATAATAATAATAATAATAATAATAATAATAATAATACTAAATAGTAATATAATAAAAATAAAATATTAATTTAGTAAATATTAATAATAAAAAGTAATAAAGTAATAAATACTAATAATAATAAATTAATAATTAATGATATTTTAATAAATAATAATGATAAAATTAAAAATAATCAATTAATAAAAATGTAATAAATAGTAATAATAATTATTATTAAAATAAATAAAAATAAAAATAATGACATGCATAATTAATATTTAAGATATAAGTATTTCGTCAATTACTATAATATAATCCGGTTAGTATAATATAGTCGGCATTCTAATCCGGAAAAATACCAAACGTCCGACTAAATAATCAGTTTATCCGGTGAACAGATTAGTCTATCCGATTGAAATAGTCAGTACAGTACGGCATACCAAACGAGGCCTTAATCTCATTGGCCTTAAAAGTTTTTGTAATTTTGTACTTACAATATTATATTGCCAACAAAAATTGTAAAGACTATATATATTACTTTTATTTATTACTTCATTTTAATTTAGTGAGAAAGTTTTTAGTAAAAATAATAATTATAATTTAATTATATAATTCTTTGAAAAAACATATCATGTTATATAATTGAATATCATTTTTGTAAAATTTAATCAAAATTATATAGAACTCAATATAACTATAAAACTCTATCATGTAATTCTATATAATTTCACTATTAACTATAAGAATTTGTGAATATTAATAAATCTGTAAAACTCAATCACATTAAAAAAACTCTATCTGTATAAAACTAAACCCAATACACGTAGCGAAGAACATCATAATTAAGTTGTAAAAAATGATTTCCCCATGTGAAACTAAGCTGTAACAGATGTGATTTCGAAAACGGAGTTGCCGTGCGTTGCAACTAGGGCGAATTGAGAACCAAACTCAATACAGGTCTTTTTTTCATCCTCCATAAACAAAAAGCAAACACTCTCGGAACAACTCAAGTACGACTCCTTTTGTATCATTTCTACTACACCAGTAAAGTTTTAGGTTTCCAAAATTGGAAAAGTATTTGAACCATCCATCATCATCCTAACTTTATACCTGCTCCAAGAATTGAACCAGATAAGGAAACAGTAAAATGGTACCCAAAAGATGTACAAGAAAGATTACAATCGTCAATCCATGTATTCCATGGTCACAACCCCTAGTTTCTTGGCAACGCACCTCAACATTCTCTTTTCTTGTACAGAATGACCGCGCGTGTAGGCAAACCAATAAATCCATCAAGAGCAAACTCCGCATACCTACAAACAAAGGGAAACCAAGGTCTAACTGAAAGAAAATATCATCAACCCTACTCACGTTTTTCTAAACTAGCGGTGTCCGCCAACAGAGTCCTTTGGGTAACTTCCTCAATCTCCGAAACAGCTCTGACCGGGCTGGTACATGTGAGTGGGCTAGTATTTGTGGATGGGCTGGCATTTGTGAGTGGGCTCGTACCTGTGATTACACTGTCATCTAAAGAATCACTGGCATGCTTTGTTGCCACACTACTGACCCTGGTTCTTACAGAGCCCAAAGTAGAGGGGATAGGGGTGTTAGAACCAGAAGGGTGCTCTTCCATATGTTTTGACTGATTTAAGGCATGACAGTGCGGGCAATAATAAGTGATATATGGGAAATCCTCCTTCTTAGCAAGCCCTGCACAAAGAAAGTATATGAGATCATCATAATCTTCAACGAAAAGTATGAAAGGAAACAAAGAGTGCATGAGTCTGTGCCATAGTCAGGACTTTCACGTGCGCTTCTAAGGAAACATGGAAAAGCAACAGTGTGTACAAAGACCGGGACGCAGATAACCTACCATTGTGCATATGACAATTTCCACATATAAGCGCATAAGACTGTGTTGGATCTTCACCTACAAGTAAAGCTGCAATCCGTGCAATCCATCCTCCATCTTGTGGAGATGATCCTTGAGGATTGTGATGATTAACAACCATCTGATTATACTCTGCTGTCTGATGACCATCAGACCGTGCAGAACAAGGTGTCTCTTCTTCAGGAAGAATCACTGGGACACTTCCTGTGCTATTAGATCTAGTATGTCCTCCTTTCCGGTTTCGAAGCTCACCAGACTGGACAAGTTCAGCATCATGACTTTTCCCTGTTGATTCATCTCCCACATAGAATTTCATGCCTGAGTCCATACCCAATTTGGATGCCAGTACAGTTGCAGCTGCTGCCTTTGCTGCTGGGTCAGGATCATATCTCTGCATAAAGGAATACGACTTAAGCACAAGCCACGGAAGCAGATAGAGATCCCTTAAAAACATCTCTGTATATACCATTACTAAACACAAAAACTAAGGATATCCCTTAAAAACATAACTAAATAAAATAAAACCCAGCAAAGTGGCACAATAGTCATCTCCAACACAGTGCTTCCAAAGAAAAAGCTGGTTGATTCAGGTAACCAAAGAAATAAGTATGACTATAGGAATAAGCAATTAACCTCGACGAATAGCTTCCTGTTCACTTGAAATGAGCTCCTAAAGTTTTATAAAAGAATATTCGTGTACATCATTTTGAAAAAAAAAACAACCATTTAACACAGTCAATTGATCAAATGAGATGAACCGGAAAATAATTTATCAAGATCTACACAATTAACCCGATAAAAGTTCATAAAACTAACAGAACATAATAAAGAGAAGTCAATAATGAGACCTAAAGACCTATAATGATAGTAACAAAACTTGCTTCCGATAATTACCTGAATGAGCTGTTGAGTACTGTAATAGTTTGTCCTCTCTTTAAGTTCATCAATTTTTTCTTGCCTTTCAGCCCGGAGCCTTTCTAGGGTTCTAGTGTCCTTGCGATCGCCTATAAATTGAAAGCTACAGATATCAGATTACTAGCCAAGGATCCTCAACTCAGTTGCAGCATTAGGGAAACTGAGTCATTGAAAAATAACGGTTTTATGAACCAATCATCAAAACTATTCCAAAAACTTGATCAAGAATGATAAACTAATGAAACATCAGCAGCCTGGAAAGGGACTTTAGATGGTAAAAATATGCATGAAACCTCCCATACATGCACACTTTAAAAACAGTATTGAACTACAGTATCTGTTAATATGGCTTTTTCCAATTGAGTAGAAGCTACAAATAATGCGCACAGAAATATGAAATAAAGCAAAAAACACTCAACAAAAAAATTCACAAGCCGCCAACACAATGATGAAGCAATAGGTCAAAATGACTCCTGCGGAAAGCAAAACCAGAAATACGACAAAAAACATGGAACCAGATATCTTTTGAAAATAAGTGTTCCAGATAGATAGTAAAAAGATAATTAGAACCGCATGAACATCAGCAGATAGCTAAGTTCTAGGGATAAGACACTTACGCATCTTTGTGTAGCTCGAAAAGCCCGAATAAGCAAGAGAAGATACAGCAGGCAAAAGAAACATCGGCAGAATTCGAAATGTCCTCATCTTCCAATCCAAATCTGACGCTCTCGTTGTCACTATAGCATAACCAATTGCTATAACCTGGACATGACAAAAGTAAGCACACACAACATTGCCTTCTGATATTTGACTTCCTCAGCTCGCTCAAACTCTGTATTTGATTGAATGCATACGACAACGGCATGGTGGAAGTGTTGATGAGGAAAAACGCCCTAGCACTGTAAGTTTAACAAAGCCCTAATCGATGGGCCTACAATAATGTGATGAAATGAACCAAAGCAAGACATTGCATATACCTCAAAAAATACAGAGAAGAGAATAAGGTTTCTGGCCATGCGCCTCCAACTTGAGGACCGCCTCTGCAATCTAGCGAGAACAGTAGCTTCTTCTTTGGAAATGTACTGAAGCCGCTTCTCGAAATCATCGCGGTGTCGAAAGATCCCATTGAACATTCTGGTGAAAAAACCCGAGCGCTTCTTCTTTGCAACCGCAGGAGGAGAAATTGCCGCGTCTTTCCTCTCGCCTTCTCCGACGCCTTTGTCGTCCTCCGACGCCATTGTTTCCCCTTTCGGATTCTTCCCCTTTCGCGTTCTATAAACACGGATTGAGAACAAAAAAGAAAATCAATCGTCAATAGCCAAAAGCAATACAAAATCAGATCTGAAAAACTACAAAAGTTCCTTTGAGAACGGAAATCAGACCTTGTGATTCGGATCTTTGAGGGGGGTTGAGAGCGTGATGATGAAAATCGACAAAGAAGACAAGTACGCGAGGGCAACCCAACGCAGAGATTTGATCGACGAAGAGAGAGAGAAATGAGTATCGGCGACCGAGTGAGAGTGTCGAGGGAAAAAGAAAGGAGAGATTGAAAATGGCGTCTACAAAAACTCGGGGCTTTTCTCTCTACCTTTCTTCTGTTTTCGTCTTGTTTCCTTCCTTTTTGGTTTCTTGTTTTTTTTCACTCGCAACATTTTCCCAATTTGTGGAGGCACCGCAACAACGCCAACGCGGCGCCGGAGCACACGGTGAGTGAGGACCCACATCGGACTACCCCAGCAGTTCCTCCAGCTCCCTAAAGTACAAAAGTCGCTTATGTCTCAACTAGCTCTCATAAGTCATAAGTATAACTACGTTATTTAACCAATGATTTATTTTCTTTAAAAAACAGAAAACTGATTTAGTGATTTTTTTTTTGGTTGATTTGTAGAATTAGAAGTCTTAGATTTAATTCAAATGGATGACAATAATCTTAAATATTTGTATATCGTTGTAGAAAAATAATTAAGATATTTTGTGAACGTCAATATTTTCTTCGAATATTATATATTTGAATGGAGATTGATACTTAATAATGACTTCGTTACATAAATTAGTGAAAATAAGTACAATATCGTTGTAGAAAAACAATTAAGATATTTTAACTTCCAGTAGTGTACTTAGTAACACTATGATTCAAAATGTTTGATAATTTTGTAATTCAATACCCTATAAATCAAAACTTAAATTAATTAACCTCATAATCATTCATTCTTTTTCTATTTCTAGCCTCCCCAACGCCAAGCAAAAATGTAATTCTGAGTTTCAAAAACCAAACTGAAAAAAATGAGTTCCTTTCGCCAATAAATTTGCATTTATTTGTTATGTTATGTCTTCGTGAGGAGGAAAAGAAAAGAATCTCACTTTTTTGAACTACATCAAGGCAGAACATTTGAATTTTCCTTTCACCTTTGGGGGAGGACAGAAAGCTTAGCATAATTGGTTATCATCTCCCTACACTTTGCTTGTATTCTTTTTCCTCTCAGATCTACAAAAGCCACTGTTAATGGTCTACACAAGGAATAGTATAATACTTTGCCTATACATATTCAACACTCCCCGACTCTACTATTATACAGTTCCACACATAATGTATCATAATCATGCAAGAATGACTGACGTGTTGCACTTTGACTATGCAGTATAAAAAAATAATAATAAATAAATCAAACTAAAGAAGATCTAATACTTGGCAGAACATTTTCTAACCGGCCAAGTTCTTCCTTCATGTGCCTTCATCTATCACCAATGGCAAAAGAAACAAAAGAAAAGAAGATCAAATGTTCATTTCCTAAATTTTTCACAAGTTTCTAGGAGCTCATTTCAATTCCGAAAGGGGCTAATTACGAGTAATCCAAAACGCCGAATTGTCTGTATTCTCCCAAACCGTGGGAATTCTATCTATCATGTTGAATCATGATGAATTGATAATGAAAAACGGGGAGAGCATGTATGTAGGCTATCAATCCTGTATTTGCAGTATATGCAGTATAAACACCTGCACGTAAGAAAATACAGCATTCAAACGAATGATTTTTTTGGCACTACATGGCTAGTTCAACTGCACCACTAATCAAAGATGTACTACAATGTGACTGCAGAGAGTGAATAAATCAGATGTCAGATACAAACTATACACTGTAAGCTCAACATCAACTATTCATGCATCCATAAACAAGGTTAACCATCCAATGAACATTTCGAGAAAGAAAAATGACTCACCAGATGAATCATAATTCTGAAACTCGTGTTTCAAGTCAGATAAAGGAACTGACTAAATAAACTAACCTGAAAAACTATAGGTGAAGCATTTGACCAAAGTACCGCCAGATGTACTTCATCGCACCGGGATCTCTTATAATGATGGTTCAGATTTTAGGATACTTGGACCAATCCGATCTTCACAAGTATTTATTAAAGCATCTGGCTTCCATAAAAGGGATGATCTTTAGTCCCAGCCTAGCCTTTTAGGAGCAGGGCCATCAAGCAAAAGCTGAATGTTATCAGCCACCTGTTAGTGCTCGATCCTGTTAAGATTTTTGTATCGAGTAATCAGTGATTCACATTATTTACAAAGATATTAACCCAAAAGTCCCTAACCTGACATAGATTAAGGGTAAACTTTACCAAGTTCTTTACCCATCCCATTATAAGCTAGCACCTAAGTAGACGAACTCTTTGAATGTTAGTAATCTGCTTTGTACATAAATCAAAGCCTCTTTCTCCAGCTTTTCCACGAATGACCTGAATTACCATTAATTTATAATTAACACACAAAGACCTCAACAACAGAAAGGCATTCAAAGTGTCATAGATTATTTTTGGAAACACATACCTTCCAGATAAGCACATGAAAGATTCCAATTTGCCACAAGCACAAAACTGCCATTATCAGAAAGGATTTTTTGGAGTTCAAATCCAAGAATTTTGACTTGCATGCCAAAATGATAATGTTCCAATTTGGTCTTTGTATGGTCAAACTTTTTTAAGGAGGACAACTCACTTGCCCCTCGTCAGCCACTTCTGGTAAATTCCAAATGCCATTTCAGGCTCCTTAATTTTGCAGTACTGCTTGAAAAGTATCTGAAATGGAACATGATCAATAGGTAAACCAGTTGCCTGTATCTTTGCAAAAAGCTCTTCTGCCTCCTTCATGTTACCTCTCAAGCAGTGCCCTCTGATTAGTTCAGTGTAAGTAATTATATCTGGCTCAAATCCTAATCTCAGCATTTCATGATATAACTCAATTGCAAAAAAAATGTGCCCTATGTTACAAGCAGCACCTATCAACAAATTATAAGTGACCACATCAGGAAAAAGACCAGACAGAAGCATTTCTCTTTTAAGAGAAAGAGCATGAGTAATATTTCCTCCTTTTACTTGTGAGTGGATCAATGCATTGTAAGTATACACATTTGGTTTAACACCAAAAGCAAACATCTGATCCTTAACACAGATTGCAGAACTAAGATCCCCATATCTCCCGTAACAATCAATAATATTATTCCATATTTGAGGCTCAGGCACCATTGACTTCTCTAGCATACGAAGAAGAAACTCATTAGCTTTGACAACATCTCCTTTAATGCATAGGCCCTGAATAATTATTTTGTGTGAAATTTTATCTGGAGCAACTCCCATTCTTGACATAATTCCATGGACATTACAAGCCTCCTCTAACTTTCCCTCTTTGCAAAGACCACTCAAAAGTGTATTATAAGTAAAAACATCAGGAAGTACTCCTCTTTTGATCATTTCACAAAGATATCCATAAGCAAGGTTCATGTGTCGACTCAAACAAAATCCACGGATGAGGACATTATAAGAAATGACATCTACTTTGGTATTCATCTGGACCATGTCATCCCAAAGACTAAGTGCCTGAACCATATTTCCATTTTTAAAATAACCATCCATAAGTGTAGTTGAGGTGATCATATCTGATGCTGTCGTGCCATTACCATCATCTAATATTTCTCTGAGAATCTTCTTAGCATACTCCAAAAGACCTTTCTTGGACAATGCATGTACAAGAATGTTACAAGTGACTCTATTCGGCCTAATACCACTCTTATCCATTGTAGAGAAAAGATGAAGAGCTTTATCCACGTCATTAAGAAGGCAATAACCCTTGATAAAAGTGTTGTATGTTACACGGTTGGGAGAAGGGCCCATTTCTAACATCTCCCTAACAAGCCAATCTGCCTTCTCCAAGTCACCAGTTTTACACAGTCCATTTAAAAGATAATTGTGTGTCAAAATACCAGGAACAATGCCTTTCTTTATCATCTTTCTCCGGAACCAAAAAGCTGTTCCCAACTTACCATCCATGCATAAAACCCTAATGATGCCCATGTGATCCATGTTATTAGCTTTCGTAGTGCAACCCACAAAGCCTACATTTGCTACAGATATGTTTTCCCTGCAAATTTTTTACAAAATCATGTTATGAAATATAAATATGTATCAGTCGTTGAGCATTATCTCCTATCAAAGTTGACGGCAAGCCTGATCCTAAAAAGTACAAAGAATGAAAAGCTGACCTCATTGTTTTCAGACGTTCCAAACTATCCTTCAACATTGCATCCAACGCATTGAAAACTGCGTGAGGATCTTGCTCACCTTCAGGATTTTTCCTTTTTGAAAACCAAAGTTGAGCACTTAAATGGTAATTGTCATCCCAGTTTTTCATAAAATCCTCGAAAGTAGATGGAAGTAGATTCTCACCCCTAAAACTCCAACATTAGAGAGCACTGTGAGGTGTCTAGCAATAAATAGCGACATAAGCAATTAATATTTTCTGGGTTCTATTTCCTCTTTTCTACTCAATTTTCTCAGAAATCAAACGGCAGAGTAAAATTAAGATTAGAAAATACAAGTGATAATATCCTCTGCATTAATTGTTTAGGTATTTTCTTCCTCTTTTCTACACAGTTTTATCAGCAACCAAACAGCAAGAGAATTAGAATAAGATAAGAAAATGACAAGTTACCTGCCAAAAGCAATTTCATTTTCCTATTTAAATCAGTTACTGACCTTTTTCTTCATCTTTCCTACGCAATTTTCTCAGTAACCAAACAGCATATTAAAGTAAGATTACAAAATGAAAAGTTACCTGGCGTTTGCATCTGAGTTAGCTTGGCAACGCAAAATGTTAGCAAAGATGCGAACAATGTCGTGCTTGATAGAGTTGAGGGTTCGATTCAAACATCTAAGAAGAGTAATGTGGGAGGGCGACGACTCTCCACATACGATTGCAAACTGTTTATACCCAAACAAACAAACAATCATCGATATGAATAATATAAACATCAAATGCAGTTGAAGAGCGAGAAACAACAGATTGGGCATCAGGGATTTCACTCACCGCCATTGGAGGCGCTTTGAAGAACTTGAACCGTTTTACGAGTAAAAATGTTTGAAGCTGCCTGGCTTTTCCTTCGGATTAGTTTTCTCCTGGGCGAGGTGAGCTCCGGGCGGCGTGAGTTTTCGGAGGACCCAATTGGAAATGGTTCCTACTCTAGTTAGAAGATTAACTATTGGGCGAGTCGAAGGCCAACCAAACTTATGCTTAATTGGTCCCAAATCGGGTTTGGCCCAAGTAGTCATGACCCAAATCCAATTCCTAAGCAAATTTTCCTTTTTTTCATATTAGAAATTTGTTAAAGGCTTATTAGACTAAGTACAACAAGATAAAGCCACCGTGGCTTAAAATACACCAGGTGTAACTAGGCTTCACCATTTGGCCCAAAAGTCCATGGGCTTATGGGAGCCCGATAAGCTCGATGGACAAAAGCCCGGCCCGACCCGCTATGGGCCGTGGGCCGGTCCGGCCCGAGAGTTAGCAGGCTGGGCTTGGGCTTATGGTGTTCAAACCCGATAGGCCCGAGCTCGATAAGCCCAACCCGACCCGCCCGAAATAAACCCGACTCATAAGCCCAAAAATATAAAATACTCATTATTTAAAAATTAATACTCAACTCATTCTTAATACTAATATTTCAATCCAAACCCAAATCTCAACCCCAAGCCTACCTAATTTATTTTAAAAAGTTCAATATGCAATACCCAATACCTAATACAAACCCTAATCACCCCTCCACCTACTTAATAGACTCAACGTTTTTGCATATTTGAGTATTTTATTTTAATGAAGCCACGTTTTTGCACCATTGAGTATTTTTTTTCATTATTAATATTTTTTTAATGCATATATATTTTTTGTAATTTTAAAATTTGAGACATAGTTTATTACAAAAGCCCACTTAAGCCCGATCCAAGTGGGCTTAATAGGCCCGACCCGAAAAGTCCGATATAAACCCGGCCCGACAAAAGCTCGTGAGCTCTTTTTTATGTTATTAAGCCCGCCCGGCCCGGCCCGCAAATTTAAAAATTATTTAATAAGCCCGGCCCGGCCCGGCCCAAGCCCAAAAAATTTGGGCCGGGCTTGCCCGACCCGGCCCAATGCCGAACCCTAGGTGTAACGACACGGACTTTCGAAAAAGGGAAAATTTGGAAAATTTGAAGAAAATGACGATTTTGCCCCTGGAAATTGGGTAAACGGTTGACTTTTTGATCAAGCTGTCAAACAGACTTTGATCGATGACGGTGACGTAGTTCGGGACGTCATGAGTTCATAGACAGGTGGCACGTCTGATTCCGACGATCAGAGAAGAAGTTATGACGTTCGGAAGTTCAAGGGCCTTTTCGTAATTAGGTCGAAAAGGAGGAAATTGTTGACTTTTTGATCGACCACTATTTTCACGCAATTCGAGGACAGTTAGGTAGGTCTCGATGCCCTGAGTCCGTAGACAGGCGGCACGCTGAAAACGGATCTCAGACGGATGAGTTACGGTTCTAGAACGAGGAAGGGCATTTTGGTAATTTAGTGAGGGAAGGGTAAAATGGTAATTTTCCAAGGATGCAATTTGAAACTGCCGTGAATGGATTTTGAGGGAATTGTTTAACTAAGGATGGATTAGTGGCTGGTTGGGCAGAGCACTAGTGAATTGTTTATACCATTATGTGGTTTGGGATGAGTAGGGGTATGCATTGGTGGGTTTGGGAACAGGTGTTGTGCTGATGCTTGAAAATTGAAAAAAAAAAACAGAGTATGGGCATGAATGTGTGCACGAGTTGATTTGTTTATGCATTTGAGTGAGGGAACAGAGACAGAGGTGGAAGTGCACGGTGTGTGTTAGTGTGTTTGGAACATGTGCAAGGTCAGGGGATTGGAAATTGAAGCTCGTGGGTGATGCTGGAAATGGAAAAACAAAAAGGGAGAAAAATAGAGCCCGATAAACTTGGCTTAATCGACCTTCCCCACTATCAATTGAGAGGAAAGAAGGGCCGAAATAGAAGGAAGAGAGGGAGAACAGAGAACTGGGGCTGAGAGAGGAAGAAGAGTGATGAAGATGGTGGAAGGAGAGTTCAAATCCGAAACGGGTCTTTGAGAGAGGGAGAATTCGATTTTTGAGTTAGATGACAGCCCAAGCCAAATTAAGGTTCGAATAAGACTTCTGGGACTTGGAATAGTCGAACGTGATCGAAAACGGAAACAACCAAGGAGGCGATGGCCTGGGACTGCACCCGCGACGGTTTGGGATTTTCACGATGGAGTTCGATCATACAGAGGTATGTTCAAATCAAATTGAACTTGAAATCATGGTTAGAATGAGCCTAGGATGCTTTCTAATTGATCAATTTAACGAAATCAACGAAAATTGAAGGGATCGAATGAAGAACAGTCTTCGAAAATTTGAATTCAGTTGGATAGTTAGAAGTAACTATAATTGGAATTGAGATGACAGACCTTTAATTCGTACATTTACGATGCTTTTGGATATTTTGATTACAGGAAAAGAGCTGGAATTGAACGGGATTGAAACGGGTTAAAAAACGGGTCGCAGGACCCGTTTGCAGGGGAAACGGGTATAGGTGACGATGAACAGTAACCGGGTTACTGTAGCAGGCGCGTGGGAGCGCGTGAGGGGGAATCCCGAGGTGAGGTCAACAGGACTTTTGTCCTATACAATGTAACGAACATTTTAGCGTTGGTTTCGAGTTAATCAGACACCGTTTCGATATTATTTCGAGGGTCTGAAAGTTTATGTTCCGTTTTTAATTAATATTTAATTCCCGAAAAATTATGGGAAATTAGTATGATGTTATTTGAGTCCTTAGTGACACTGAGTAATATTTTCAGACAGGATTCGAGTTTCCTGGAAAATGTTGAAAATTACGGAAACGCGTGCAGCGCGAAAACGGGCGTTATGGACGGTGTGTGAATGAACTTTGCTTTCTAAAGTTTAATGCATGCATAAATGTTTCTATGATTTCTATGATTATGATTATGTCTTGTGATAATTCCGATTTTCGTATTTATACGTATTTTGGTATGCAATACGTAACTGTACGTATTTCGAGACTATGGTTTCTCGTATGCTTTGATGATGGTTTGATGAACGATTTTACATGATTTGTGAGTATGGTGTTTTAAGGATGTTTTGATTGTGATTATGAGTATGACCTACGGTTTTGACATGTACTTCAAGATTATTACGGATTTGCACGTTTTACGAGATTTCGAGTATATTGTGTTTTGATCATGGTTTTGATGCTTTGACCTTGGGATTTGAAATATGATGTGATTTCAAAGATTTAAAATGGATTTTGGAAAAGGTGATTTCGGGCTTGATGCCCAGGGCATAAAAGTAATTTTGATGAATGAGATTCGGATTTCGGAAACGTGAAAGTGGATTTCCGGGTTTGGGTTCGGGATGATGTTTCCGGATGCTAGCTTACGGAATCATTATTGCGAATTCGGATTTGGAAATGGATGACGGATATGATTGGGGATTTGAATGTGAAATTCGGACATAAGTCCTATTATGACGAAATGTGATTTCAGAATGGTTGGGAAAATGGATCACGATGGATCCTGGATTGTGTGATTTACAAATGGTTTTGGGTTTAAAGACCTGGTGCTATTGTTGGATCATGTTTTGAGTTTAAAGACTCAGTTAATTGATGACGGGGGAGGGCCTTTGATGAGTTTAAAGACTCGGTTACTGTTTTGAGTTTAAAGACTCAGTATGATACCCACCCCCCCCCCCCCCCCCCCCGGCGAGGCCTATTGATTATGTTCTGAGTTTAAAGACGCGTTGATATCCAGGGAATGTAACACCCCGGAAATTCGAGGATTATAATATTGTAATTTAATGTATGAATTGACGTTTTACCCTTATGAATGGTATGGCCAAATTGTTGACTTTTTGATTGGTGGGTCAAATGGACTTTGACCAATGACCGTGACGTAGTTCGGGACGTCACGAGTCCATAGACAGGTGGCCCGTCCAATTCGGAAGATCAGGGAAAAAGTTATGACTATCGGAAGTTCAGGGGCATTACTGTAATTTGGACTTTAGGGGCGAAAATGTTGACTTTTCGTTTGGCAACTGATTTTCACTCGACCCAAGGACCGTTAGGTAGGTCTCGACGGCATGAGTCCGTAGACAGGCGGCACGCCGAAATCGGACTTCGTATGGCTGAGTTACGGGTCTAGAATGTGAGAGGCAGTTTGGTAATTATTTGAACCAGGGGCATTTTGGTCTTTTTGCCCTAGTTACTATAGGAACCGCGGGGGAACCGTGGACGGCACCACCATGTGCGGTGGTTCAGTTTGCAATTGTTTATGCAATTGTGTGTTGAAAAGAAAGGGCTGTCTATTGCTTTAGAACGTGGGCTGAACCATCCACCCTACACTGTCGAATTGATTAATGGGATTCGAAGCTTTTTCGGGGAACAAAATTCAGTGGACAGTGAGGCTTCCACGAGCCTCTGGGACAGCTTGAGATATTTTAAAACTGATTAAGTAATGAGTAAGCTTCATTCTGCTGTTGAAGGAACTGGAAATTGGAGAGGAAAACCAGAGAAACCATTTCGGGGAAAATTGGAGGGAAAATCGGGTTTTGATTTCTGATGATTGTTGGACCAAACCAAGGCCTGGTTTAGTCTTCTAGGAGTGTTTGGAACTCAACCACATCGGAATCGAAGGCCATCAGCCACGGGTGAGCTAGGACTGTGACTGCCGTGTTCAGAGAAATTTCAGAGGTTTGGACGACTACTTCCAGGTGAGTGTTGGTTCAATTGATTGTGTTTTCCAGTTCGTTTTGATACTGTGATGCTTCCTGTAAGGTTAATTTGATTATGCTTTGGAAACCAGTGAGTTGGGGTGATCAACCCGTTTGGTTGATCACGGGTCGAATGGCCAGTTAAAGGACCTGTCCAGGCAAATTAATGACACAGAACTTAAATTGGAAGAATAATAAACATGTTAGGATCAAATTGGATTGAAATCGAGTAGGAATTGATGGGTAATCAACCGGGTCAAGCCGCGGGTGGCAGGCCCATATTACAGACAAACGGGTGAAGGTGGTGACACTGTACCTACAGTGTCAGGCGCGTGACTTTCACGCGCAGCCACTTTGGGCGGCGCGTGAGGGCGCGTTGGACCTTATCTCTGATCACGATCAACATGACTTTTGTTCCTCTCATCATTCTGAAAATTTTTAGTGAATTAACTATGTTGATCTGAGATAGTTTTGATGGGTCAGTTTAGGGCCGGTTGTCTCGGGAAACGTGTTTGACGGGTTCCCCGAGCCGGTTTCTGTTTCGGACTTTTTGGTTAAATGGTTAAGACTTGTAGTGACCCTTACGTGTGATTTGGACTGACAGGAATTGTACGATAATCCCGGTACAAGTTCGTACGCGCAGGTTCACCGCGGGATCGTACTGTGAGTGGGCCTGATTTCATTAAACACTTGCATGCTTAAATGTTTTCCAATTTACTTATATGTTCACATGCTGGAATCACGAAATGGTTTTGATGATATTGAAATTATGGTTATGGTACGTTTCACGGTATTTGGGTTTGAAACCCGTCTGATGAAACTTAACGATCGATTTGGATTTTATCTATGTATATATATATATGTTTTGCATGTGGATATCAATAAAATGTATTTGGTACTGGACTGTATAGATCCATTCTTATGATACTGTCTCCTCCGGACTTGGTACCCCGGAGTGGTCATGGCGCATTGCCTGCAAGGAGTCATTCTACGGAGAAACCGGACCGTAAAATGACTCAGGAGCAGGATTGCTATTTGACGTCAGGGACGTCGAGCGTCTAGGACGCTAGGCATTTAAAATGCCATACCTGGACAGGGTTCAGGGATTGGACTCGGAATTGAGACCCGAGTGGCACGCGTAGCCTTGAGACTATGACCTTATTGGACGTCAGGGACGTCAGACATCGGGGATGTCAGGATTGGAGTGTATAGTGCAGTGGCTAAAATTATGTTATGGTTTTATTACATGCCTTATGGTTCATATTATATGATTTATGGTTTAAAATTCTGATGCATGCATGTTTGGAAAACGGAGGGGTAAATTATGTGTTTTACTTATTAAACGGTTTTATAAACTTGAGTTTCGGCCCACTCACCTTAATGTTTTGGTAACCCCTCCAGGTCGTGCTACTGAGGTAGAGGAGGAACCTGAGGCTGAGGCTGAGGCATAGATCTACTTCTGCGTACCTGAACCCCTGTTGGGTGGTTTACCCGCAGGTTCATTTTAGAGTCGTGCTCGCAACTTGTAATTTTGGATTTCATCCCTTGTTTGACATCTGTTTATTTCGGATTTGATGTAAAACTTTAATCTGGTTATTTATGCATTTGAACGTTGAGGTTAAAATTGGTATAAATTTTGGGTGTCATATGGGAGCAGGGCGCGTCCCCATGTGGTCCCAGAGAGGATCGGGGCGGGTCCTGTCAGGGAAGGTCTGATTATGCGCATGGTTTTGAGTTTAAAGGCTCGGGCGCACTTGAGATCCAGCAGATCGATTGACTTGTGAATTACTGTTGATTTTCGATGTTTTTGGATGTGTTGGGCAATGGCCCGGTTTATATGGTTTGATGGAGTTTGGATTATGTTGTGTACTTGGATTTGATCCATGGTTTTGGGCTGAGGCTGTTAGGACCGATCCCAAATCCCCTGGGATTAACGTGGGACCCGCCTGATCCCGTCTGACACGAAGTGTCAGACCAGGGAAAATTCCATCTCTAGCCCGCGCTAGAGCTATCAGAGTACTTCAGGATCGTAGGAGGAGGGGAGTGATGTCTCGTCTCTGCTACAGCCCGCATCCGCGATCAACCTGAAGGGCATTAAAACACGAACACTGTGAGTGGACAATTTAAACATTTTCATTTAGAAACCTTTTCGCATAAAAACTATTTATGCCCTTCATTAAAAGCATATGCATGAATTCAAAAACCGTTTATTAAAAACGTTCATAAAACCATTTGTCCAACATATCAAAACCTTTCCAGGGTTCATGCCTGGCCCCATAAACCGTCATGACCCATATCCATTTGGGTCCTCGACCCGAAATAACAAACTTACAAACCATAACATGTGGGAACTCAGCCCAAATCCATTCTAGTGAAATACTAAAACATACCATATGGGGTCTCCGCCCCAAACAATTTCCAAAACATCGTCTACGGGGTTGCCGCACCAAATCACTTTCTGTAAAACCTCATACGTACTCGTACGTATAACCCATCCTAGGCACTTCCAGAGAAGATGCCAACTTGGGGCACACAGCCCCTAGGGAACACATCCCCGATATAGTCACGATGTCATCATATCTATCTAGTGTGCACACTACTCGGGGTCTCACTCCGAGTCTTCTCCCAGGAATCTCCATCTGCGAAGCTCAATCTCTGGATCTAGTCTGAGCTCTCTCTCTAGATCTAGTCCACACCTCTCTCCGGAATCTGGTCCGGGACCACATCAAGTAACCTCCACTTCTGGAACGGGATCCCTATGGGGATACCCACTCTGGTCTATGGATCGTGACTCTCCAGGTCGACGCTGGAGAAGACCATATAAACATATGGAGGGTTCATATATTTTTCAAATACTTTCTTTCTTTCTCCAAATACATTTCAACTGGGTCTCAAACCCGATTCATCTCAACGGGATTCCTCGAATCCGATTCAAATTCATTTCATAGGCTTCGGCCTAAATCCTCAGTTCAACTGGGTCTCATGCCCGAATTCTCATTTCACAAACTGAACTGGGACTCAAGCCCGATATCACAACCAATCGGGCCCTACGCCCGGAACCATAAAGCAAAAGGACCTCAAGTCCGATTTCACAACTAACGGGGCTTTAAGCCCGATATCTCAACTAAATGGGTCTCATGCCTTATATCATAAATCAACGGGGCATCAAGCCCGATAGTACCACCAACTGGGCCTCAAACCCGAATCGTAAACCAACTGGACCCTCGGTCCGATCGTATAACTCAAATGGACCCTAGGTCCGATTCGTCGTCAATTCAAATGGACTCCATGTCCGAGATTTGTAAATCAAGGGGTTCTCATGCCCGATTTCATATTTCCAAATCCAAAATCCGTTTATTAAACCCTCGTTGAAAACATGGTACTCAAAGTTACGAACGACATAAAGCCGAAAACCTCGAAATACGTGCAATTATGTCGATCCTAAGCTACCAAAAAAAATTGCACTAACGACAACACAAAAAATGTATTAAAATCATTTATAAACAATTATGCATGCTTCAATTTCGAAAGAAAAATCCACTCACAGACCGTCCGAAGCTGCGCCTGGATACGCGTGCCATAATCGTCTCCCGGGTCAATCATCGCCTCCGGGATTCCCAAACCTGTCCAAATTCATTTAGAGGGTTACTAATAGCCTCGTTAACCTCTCATTGAAGTCCCATAATTTTCCCGATTTACTAACTATTTTTAAACGTGAACCTAAACCTTCGGACGTCCCGAACTATATCGAAACGATATCCGATTGACACGAAACCAGTCCTAAAATGTTCGTTACATCGAATAGATGAAATTACATGTTGGACCTTGCCCAAAATCTCCTCCACTCGCCCGTACGCGCCGCCTGAAGTGACTGCGCGTGGGAGCCACGCGCCAACTACAGTACCGTCTTCAACCTCTCAACGACCGGTCTGAACCCGCGAGTCCTGTTCGCCTGCAACTTGGACCGGCGTGACCGGTCTAGGTCCATTTTCGGTCCATTTTTCACCCGTTTTGCTCCTAATCTATCCTATTCTTCCTTAATTAATCCTAGAAATCTAAATCCATTACTTAAAACATCAAAAACCATCAAAATCCACCCGGTTCAATTTTTCCTCTTTGGTTCAAATTTCCAAAACCTCCCCATAGGTCTCTCAACGTTCAACCTCTCTCAAAACCTTCATATTTACCTCCTAAAAACCTATTTAACACAAAACAATCACCCAAAAAGGCCCATAATGATCAAAACTGAAAATAGGGAAAAATGGTTAAAACTGATACCTGGGTTCGATTTCCTCCTCCGCCGTCTACGGCGGCACTGTCCTTGGCCGGCCACCACCTCCAGCATCCTCAGTTCATCCTCTGTCCTCTCACAAATGGTTATAGGTTGGAGGGTTTGGATTTGCGTTAAAATGGTGATCGGGTTTTTTGGGTTAGGAAGAAATGATCGATGAAAAATGGGGGTTGGTGCATGAATGGGAAGGGTTGGCCAGTGGATGGGTGACACTTGTCACTCATCTATTGGTCCACTGACAATTTCCTGGGCCCCATTTAGGACAAAACTCACGCCGTCTCAAAAAATGTGCAGTAGTACTTACGTACTTCCATGAACCGTAACTTTTTCGTCGAACGTCCGAATTCAACGTGTCGCCTATCTACAGATTCGTATCGTCCCGATCTACGTAACGGTCTTTGGCCCTCGGTCATCGGATCTCCCGGGTCAAAAGTCAACTTTTGGCCCAAATTACCAAAATGACCTTGAACTTCCGAACGTCATAACTTTTTACTCGGACGTCGGAATCGAGCGTGCTACCTGTCTATAAACTCGTGACGTCATGAACTACGTCACAATCATTGGCCAAAGTACATTTGACCGCCTAAACGAAAAGTCAACGATTCGCCCATTCTAGGGGCAAAATTGTCATTTCGTCCGAACGTCCGCTAATCCTCGTCTAATCTCCGATTAGCCTTGCTAATCCGTCATTAACTCTTAATTAATCACGCTAATTCGGGACGGGTTGTCACAAACTTCCCCCCTTTAGGAATTTCGTCCTCGAAATTTAAAGCGACCCGATTCCACAACTAAATTGTGGAATCCAACCTTATTCCTTGAAACGGATCGTTGCACCCACACGAGAATACTCGTGTAGCAGTACACGTCCAACACCCATATCGTATTCATCGGTACCATCCTTGGGACGTACCGTCATCAGAGCCTCCAAAGCTCCAATTCAATTTCGATAGTTATACGTCTACTCGTGTGCCTCACTCGAGACAACACGGCGATACTCGTCGATCTCGCTTGCCACTCACTTTGACAGGTCAGCCATACCAATCTGATATCTAAACGGCTTTTCGGTCTGACAATCTGACACATTCCATCTGACAGTCGTCAGGCTGAAAACGCATCCCCACTAAGGGCTATCACAACTAAGCTGACATCCTGCTCAGTATCCGATCGGACAACATCCTACAGATCCTGCCATCACAATGGCACGAATCCCATCTAGTAGGTCATCCTCAGACCTATGCCCAAACTGACTCTAACTGCTCGTACGAGTCAACTCTCTCAAATTCCTACACCCAAAACTGACTCTACTTAGAGTCCCACCAATCCACACCTATCTAAACTCGTTAGATACCTAACATTCCAATACCCACACAGGTCACAACCCTCGTGACCAGCTGGCAACTCCAGGCTCCACTGCACTACTCTGATCTCGACTCGCTGTCGAGTCCTCATATCGTACCTCGCATCACTCAGCGATACCACTTGGCATCTAGACTCAGGTGAGTCTCCAAACTGTCACTATCGGACCCAATCCGATCGCCACTCATGTCCATCTAGGACTATATCCGAACTACAAAGTACTCGTACTATCGGCACTCTCAACCTTACATACCGATTGACCGTAGTCAATCCCATTGTCCAATGTGCACAACACACCGGTGCACCCACATCACCTCAACATCGGGGTGTCACTCGACCTACTCAAGGACTGCACTCTGGCAACGTCCAACCACATATTACCATCCGCACCAAGCGAATGTCAATCCATCACCTTGGACACTCACTCGTCACATCCTGTGTCGCTAAATATCATTTACTCGTCAAGTCAATCAAATTGAACTACAGCCTAGGTGTTCGGTTCTTACACCCTCTCGAACTCCTAGTTGTCATATCACTCCTCAACGTCCCACCTAGGAACGAAACCAAGATGATGAGATTTGATGTCATCGTCGGACGAACTTGATATCATCATCTCAATTACAACTTCTCTTGATTCCGAAGTTCCAATCACGTAAGGACCATGCCTCTTTTCCAATTACTGAGCTCACTCATAACCCGAACATTCTCACGTCCTCTAGGAAAACAAGTGCCATGTCCTCAACTCAGGAGGTATGGTCAACCATGGTCAACCGAAACCAATTCGTAATGGACTCTCAATTCCACAGCTCAACTGGACATCATCCACGCGTCTGTAACCTTCAATTCACCTATCTGTTTACTACCGTATATGCACATCCAATAAGGATGTCCATTCATCCTAATCGGATGTACCGCTCAGCTGAAGAGTCACAACAGACTCATGCTGTGATCTGCGCCAAAACTCTGCATACCACCATATATGTCCAATCGATCTTTCCATCATAAGACGTCACTTACGTCCTCCACTTGTACCTGGATCTCACGTTTCAAAAGTTACAACTTATGAGTACACCCTCGCGACTCAATCTCGCATCATTGGGGGAACTAGTCTCCATTACTGGGGAAACTGATCTCCATCACTGGGGAAATTGGTCTCCATCACTGAGGAAACTGATCTCCATCACTGGGAAACTGGTCTCCATCACTGAGGAAACTGATCTCCATCACTGGGGAAACTAGTCTCCATACCAAGTACTCCCGTACTTCGCACTGAGCCACTCGGGATCCTCTCTGTCTTACTCTTAATAAGCACCTTCACAAGAGTAGCGTAGCAAGTATGCGAGCACCCAACATCAACATCTCATTATGCGATCGGACTTAGCCGTCACCGAGTCGAATCCAGAATCACTGCTCGCACTGTGCGTCACTCACGCACCTCGTACCATCGTCACAATCGTCATGGTAACTTGAGTCTATCCAACTTGATAAGACTCAACTACGTCAATCGATAGCAGCGTCTGCCACAACCTCGTGCAGACCAATCTCAGACACATTCTGCTATCGAAATTCCAAAACTACGCGGTCAACACACCACCAGTACTAACTGCTCAACACACAACATCCACTGATTGGTCCACCTCAGGATCCGATCGACAAGCACCGCTCTCTTGAACACTCATCCAGTCAATCGCCACTAGGGTCACCACAATCCAGCTGCTCGCTGCAGCCCAACTAGCCTGACCGATCCCTCGCCTCGACTCCAAAGGATTGTCGTACTCCGATACTGGTGCCCAACCAACCAGTAACCACAACCTGAGGACCTCGTCCTCTCGTAACTCTACGACTCTCTGCCACTGGCCTCCACAAGAAGTCGACATCCCTGCCAATCGGCATCCTAGAGGGATTCGACACACCGAACCATGGCATCACATACCAAAGAGGGTCACACGTTCCTATTCCCAACAGTCGTGAATGTAGTCGTACAGGGTCATCGTAAATTGGGCGACCTGACCTCTGACCACCACTAGTATTAATCTGTACATCCTCCATCCGACACGACAGTAGGGTCACAACCCTCAAGTCGTCATATGGTCTCTACGGATCCACTGGATCCTATTTCCAGTAACAGTACGGCTCTAAGCCGTCGGATTCACACGAATACTGATCCTCCTCGGGATCCAACCTCGAAACACGTGGCATGCATGGCTTGGAATGCCAATCGAAACTCAAACTAACGTATCACGTGACAACCCTCCTCTAACTAAGGTTTGATTCTACAAAAATCTTCGTACTAATGCCCTAACTACCAGGTTGATGACGGGCTGTTAAGACTTCAAAGACATCACATCCTCGACATGCGCGTACTCCAGAGCAAAACAGGCTCTGATACCAACTTGTCAAGACAGATCCCAAATCCCCCGGGATTAACGTGGGACCCGCCTGATCCCGTCTGACATGAAGTGTCAGACTAGGGAAAATTCCAACTCTAGCCCTCGCTAGGGCTATCAGAGTACTTCATGATCGTAGGAGGAGGGGAGTGATGTCTCGTCTCTACTACAGCCCGCATCCGCGATCAACCTAAAGGGCATTAAAACACGAAAACTGTGAGTGGACAATTTAAACATTTACATTTAGAAACCATTTCGCATAAAGACTATTTATGCCCTTCATTAAAAGCATATGCATGCATTCAAAAACCGTTTATTAAAAACGTTCATAAAACCATTTGTCAAACATATCAAAACTTTTCCAGGGTTCATGCCCGACCCCATAAACCGTCATGACCCATAAATCCATTTGGGTCCTCGACCCGAAATCACAAACTTACAAACCATAACATGTGGGAACTCAGCCCAAATCCGTTCTAGTGAAATACTAAAACATATCATGTTTTGATACCAAGCTGACAGGACCCGTCCCAATCCCACTGGGACCACCCGGGGACGTGCCCCGCTCCCGTCTGACAATGACTCTAAACATACCAAAATTACCCTTAAATAAAAACCGAAGACTCACATAGATAGATAACGTACAAACACAGTGTTTAAAGTGATACTGTCAGACAAGGGAAAGTAAAATACAACATGTGAGCACACTAGTCAGAGTACATTTATTCGGTGCTCAACCTACCCACAAGTGGGTGTACAGGTGCACAGCTAGGCAAACTAAACCTCTGCCTCCTCCTCCGGGTCCTCCTCCTCTATTTCCGTGTCAGGGTCTGGAGGGGTCAGTAAAACAAGGGTGAGTGGGCCAAAAATAACAGTTTAGAAATCAATTTAATAATAAAATAATCATAAGGTTTTACCCCTCCGTTTTCCAAATCTTGCATGCAGTGAAAATATAATATTATAATGAAAGCATAACAAATGAACCACAATAATAATCGTAAGGTGAAACTAACATATCAGTGCACTGTAAAACCCAACCCAAATGATGTCACGGTTCTAAGGCTACGCGTTGCCACTCAGGGTCTCACACCCGAGACTCTCTAGGTACATCAGCTCCCGGTATCCCGGTCACTGCCCGAGGTATATGAACATGCCTTCCTGAGAGTAAGCAGCCCAACGGGGGTCAACTCCACTCAGTCAGAGCCCCGTGACTACTCCAGGGTCCACCTAGGCCAACGACCCTCCCTGGAGGAGACAATATACACAGGTAGGAAAGTACAGTACAATAACAGTATAGTTTACCCTATGTCCCCCGGACATCCCAAACAAAATCCACATATAATCCAGACGGGTCTCATGCCCAAAACATAGCATAGATAAACAGTTCATAAGACTCATCAGTAGAAATAGTAAAACAGTTTATGCATGCAAGCCTTTTATAAATCAAACAGCCCACTCACACTCGGTCCTTGCTGCTCAACGATCTCTATAAACCTGTATTATTATTCCTGAGGGTTACTTAAGGACCCTATAATATCAATACCAAGACCCTAGAACAGATCCGCCTCAAAATCGCATCCCGGGCACTATTCCCGGTGCTTCAAACCCCATTTTGACCAACATAACGATCTCCGATCGACACGAAACCACCTCCATTGGATCCGTATCGTCGAAACCTTGAAAATGGTACCGGCCCCACCAAAATCACTGTTCACACGCGCCCCCACGCGCCTGGTCAACGCGTGGGTCAACGCTGCTACAGTACTGCTGACGTCAGCTGTGACGTCATGCTGACGTCAGCATGACGCCATCACTGACACTTGTCAGGTGACACGTGGCATGTTCTGATTGGTCCCTGGTCTGACAATATCTGATAGGATGACGTCATCATGACGTCAGAAGTGACGTCAGCATGATGACGTCATCATGCTACAGTATCGGGTCAGACCCGTTTGACTGGAACCGGGACGCCGTCGACCCACGGCTTGACCCGATTCAACCGTACGACTCCGGCCACCATTTTCGACGGGGTTCATCCCTATAGGGTCGTCTAGGTCTGTTCTATGGTTCTACAACCTCAAAATGGAAAGAAAATGGGAGAAAACTCACCAGTTCTTCTCTGAAACTCACGGCCAAAGTCCGATCGTCTCCTCCGGTGATCCACGCCGTCTCCGTCGTCCAAACCGGTCCTGATCGACTCGTCTCTCACCCTAGGACATTCCTAACATCACACAATCAATTTCCTAGCACTAAAACAGGTTGGTTCGAAACAGAGGAGTAAAGTGGGTTTTCGGGTTTTCGACCTTACCGCCGCCGTGTCGCCGCCGCAGGCCGTGTCGTCATCCAGTTAAGCTCCTGGGGTCCTCACGGTGCAGACTGGAGCTTCCCCCGCTTCGAGATGATGTGGTTGTCACGGTTTGCTTCTTGGACCTGTTTCCGTCGTGTTTCGGGTCGTGCTTTTTGGACGGGATTTCGGACGGGAAAATGGGCTGGTGGTTGCTGGTGGTGCACGGGTTGTGAAGACCAGATGATGGTGGTGTTGTGGGTGGTCGTTTGGTGCGAAGAGGATGGCTGGTTTGATCGCCTTGGTCGAGAGAAAATGGAATAAATGCACGGGTTGTGGAGGGGGGATGAATGTGTGTTTGTGTGTTTGAGTGAAACGGACAGAGGATGATCGTGCATGAATAAGGAAAGCAGATGAAAATGGAGGGCTGGGATTCATTTGAACAGAAAATCCAAGGGCTGGGGTTAATTGGAGGGAAAATAATTAATATAAAAATAGATTAAATAGTGTTAGTTGCTTTATGGGAATAGTGTAGGCTTGGATGGGTGACACTTGTCACCAATCCACCGGTTTGATTTAAATATTAGGTTGGCACAGATTCCCGTAATAAATTAATATTTTATTCCGTTGTTCTCGGTTCGTAAATTCCGCTAAAACGCTTCCTTGACCATAACTTCTTCATACGAACTCCGATTTCGGCGTGCCGCCTGTCTACGGATTCGTGACGTCCCGACCTACGTCATAGTCACGGGTCAAAGTCCAAATTGTTGCCCGGGTCAAAAGTCAAAGTTTCCCCCATTCAGGGGCAAAATAGTCTTTTTACATTAAAATATTATTATTCTCGGTTCGGGTCGTTACATATCATACGGGGTCTCCGCCCCAAACCATTTCCAAAACATCGTCTACGGGGTCGCCGTACCAAATCACTTTCTGTAAAACCTCATACGTACTCGTACGTATAACCCATCCTAGGCACTTCCAGAGAAGATGCCAACTCGGGGCACACGGCCCCTAGGGAACACATCCCCGATATAGTCACGATGTCATCATATATATCTAGTGTGCACACTACTCGGGGTCTCACTCCGAGTCTTCTCCAAGGAATCTCCATCTGGGAGGCTCAATCTCTGGATCTAGTCCGAGCTCTCTCTCTGGATCTAGTCCACACATCTCTCCGGAATCTGGTCCGGGACCACATCAAGTAACCTCCACTTCTAGAAAGGGATCCCTATGGGGATACCCACTCTGGTCTTTGGATCGTGACTCTCCACGTCGACGCTGGAGGAGACCATATAAACATATGGAGGGTTCATATCTTTTTCAAATACTTTCTTTCTTTCTCCAAATACATTTCAACTGGGTCTCAAACCCGATTCATCACAACGGGATTCCTCGAATCTGATTCAAATTCATTTCACAGGCCTCGCCCGAAATCCTCAGTTCAACTGGGTCTCATGCTCGAATTCTCATTTCACAAACTGAACTGGGACTCAAGCCCGATATCACAACCAATCGGGCCCTACGCTCGGAACTATAAAGCAACAGGACCTCAAGTCTGATTTCACAACCAACGGGCCTTTAAGCCCGATATCTCAACTAAATGGGTCTTAGGCCCAATATCTTAAATCAACGGGGCATCAAGCCCGATAGTACCACCAACTGGCCCTCAAACCCGAATCGTAAACCAACTGGACCCTCGGTCCGATCGTATAACTCAAATGGACCCTAGGTCCGATTCCTCGTCAATTCAAATGGACTCCAGGTCCGAGATTTGTAAATCAAGGGGTTCTCATGCCCGATTTCATATTTCCAAATCCAAAATCTGTTTATTAAACCCTCGTTGAAAACATGGTACGCAAAGGTGCGACATAAAGCTGAAAACCTCGAAATACGTGAAATTATGTTGAACCTAAAATACCACAAACAAATGCACTCATGGCAACACAAAACATGTATTAAAATCATTTATAAACATTTATACATGCATCAATTTTGAAAGAAAGGTCCACTCACAGACCGTCCGAAGTTGCGCCTGGATACGCGTGCCATAATCGTCTCCCGGGTCAACCGTCGCCTCCGAGATTCCCAAACCTGTCCAAATTCATTTAGAGGGTTACTAATAGCCTCGTTAACCTCTCATTGAAGTCCCATAATTTTCCGATTTTCTAACTATTTTTAAAAGCGAACCTAAACCTTCGAACGTCCCAAACTATATCGAAACGATGTCCGATTGACACGAAACCAGTCCCAAAATGTTCGTTACATCGAATAGATGAAATTACATGTTGGAACCTTGCCCAAAATCTCCTCCACTCGCCCGTACGCGCCGCCTGAAGTGGCTGCGCGTGGGAGCCACGCGCTAGCTACAATACCGTTATCAACCTCTCGACGGTCGATCTGAACCGGCCGGTCCGGTTCGCCTGCAACTTGTACCGGCGTGACCGGTCCAGGTCCATTTTTCACCCGTTTTGCTCCTAATCTATCCTATTCTTCCTTAATTAATCCTAGAAACCTAAATCCATTACTTAAAACATAAAAAACCATCAAAATCCACCCGGTTCAATTTTTC